>VBVR01000008.1:0-137433 GCA_011638315.1 Tetramorium parvispinum
CACACACACACACACACACACACACACACACACACACACACACACACACACACACACACACACACACACACACACACACACACACACACACACACACACTCTCTCTCTCTCTCTCTCTCTCTCTCTCTCTCGCATGCGCGCTTTGTCCATTCGCTGACAACGCAGCTTACGAACCCGATACAACCTAATTACCGCGTGTGCGCGCCGGTCTCTCGGCTGCGTCTAACCTGTTATTTCCACCCGATAGTATGGGCTAATGTAATTATATATCCATCCCGCTTTTGATGCGGCTTTAATCCGGTTCACTCTCCGCTAGCATAACACCCTCTGCCATTTCTTTTCCCTCTTTTCCACTTCTCTCTCTCTCTCTCTCTCTCTCTCTCTCTCTCTCTCTCGCTCGCTCGCGATATTATCAAAAACAACGAGTTCCTGGTCCTTGTTTCGCGTTTAATCGCCGTATCGTGTTTCGACTGGTGCCAAGGTTTTTTTTTAAACGTAGAATCTCAAAAATGACTGAGGCATTATCAATTTTCCACAATATACATAGTAATATACATAGAAGGGTAAATGTTTATTCGTCGAATTGATGAGCAAAATTAAATAACGAAATTAATGATTACATGGAAATATTATTTTTCATGTAGAAACCTCACGTATCACAATATTATTCGATGCAAGATTTGCATGAATCGTTTAAAACTCGTCGCAAATATAACAGTGATGATGTATGATATTGCTTTTGTTTAACACTAGCAATGAATTTACGTTTGAACATACATATCACAGTTAAGAAAAATCCTTTTTGTTTATTTATTTCGTATTTTTTCGTCGAATTTTCTAAACGGTTAAACATTACACATAATTCAATAAGTTCACTGAACTTTACTCGTCTATCGTTTGAACGAATCATGACATTTGCCGGTACTAATAACTCGTCAGCGTGAAAGAACTTTTATAATGTTTAACTCCATTATCATTAGACTGACACGAGTTTCTGCGAATAGATGGTACATGAGGGGCCACAAACGCATTAATACGGCAAGCGGCGCATCATTCGAGCCAACGAGGTAAGAGATATTTTATCGACAGTGAAACGCGATATATCCGCGCCATTCAAGCGATAATTTGCAGCAACAATTCCCATTTCTGGATATCGATTACGGGCCGACGTTTTAATTCAGTTTTGCCTTTCGCGGGGCCGATACTTCGCAATCGGTGTCGTAATCGCAGTTCTAGAAGGCTACATTTTCGGCGTAACCTATGCTTAGAGGAGTCCGGTAACGAGGAAGGACCGGCATTTGTGAACTGTGATTACGGCGGACACGTTGCTCCCAAGTGCCTGCTGAAATTCCTAATACCGTGGAATTTTACACCGATTAGGCGAGGCCAAAACACAGGCTAGCATGAGGACAATTGCCGACACTATGTCTTAATGAGGCAGAACGAGCCACAAATCTTGGACTAACAAGACATCTGATCGAGCAGAGCACCTGAAGAAATTTTTCGACGAAAGCTGCTGTCGACAGGTGTCGGCAGCTCGCAACGCCGCCACTAATTTTTCAGTTACGCATATATAAAGTTACAACTGGAAGCTAATATCCCACAGCCTCATCTAAGGGAATTAAAATGGAAAAGCACTCTATCTCACTTTAGTATTTGAAGTATGCATATGTAAAACAGCCGTGCCGTTATTTATAACGTTTTAATTGAATGGCTACTATTTATCTACATATATCAGTTTCAGGGTAAATATATCTTTCTATGTTTATCTATTATAAAATCATTTATCACTCTCTCTATATATTATATGCATATAATGGGCGCTATCTATCTTCTTTTCAAAATTTTTGTCTAAACTTACGTCACGTTTGACAGTGAGTAATTGCTAGCGAGAACATTAATAATGCAATCTAAAAACAAAACCGCTTAAGAGAAAGGTACGAGATGAAATATGTAAAGACAGAAATGTATCTGGTGTGCTATTAAAAAATTTGTATTGTAGTGTTATAATTTATAATACAAATACTCGCACGTCCCTCCGTGAAAATTAAGATGTAGATATGTATGCGAGAAATGCTTTACATTATTGTGCTAAACAGCTGCGTGGAAATTTGTCGTTCTGAAACGCGTATCCGGCAGCTTTTTATTCAACGCATAATGCCCGAAGACTATCGCGCATATTATCTCTCGCGTACGATATAAATTTTATCTTACCTCGAGCGCACACGTTAATTTCGTTAATGTCCTGTTACGACGAGGAGCAAGGAAGTGAATTATCTGGAATCCGGTTAAACCGAGTGCCTCCAGAAAGGCGTAGAGAATGAAGTTTGGCGGCTGGCGGAAGTAGAAAAATTAAGGCAAAATATGGACGGTGCGCTTTTTTCCTCGAAACAAGCAGTAATTTTAAACTAATCTGAATTAGCGCTGTCGTTTAACTAATATTCTGATTTTCGGATCATTTCTCATCTCTTTTTATTTTTATACGTTATCTGATTATATATTTAAAAGATTAGTTATTAAATAGAAGAGCAAGATAACTCGGCGGCATTGAAAGCAATTTTGCGAAATAGAATGTATAATTTAAAACAATTATACTCTTTGAGATAATTTTTGTATACTATCAGCCATCTGAATGTGTCGTAGACAAGAAACTACCGTAACAACTGTCTACTTTAGAGTCTAAGCCTTTTTTAAGACCTCTTTACACGAGTATTAGAATATAACAGAAGTTGGAGCTATTCTATTCCTTAAGTCTCTCTCTTTCTCTTTTTCATCCTCACAAAATTTACATCAAAGGGTCCTCGGATTCTCTTCTTATAATCTCGATCTCGAGAAGATTCCGAGATACTTTTTGATGCGTGATCCATAAAGAGAATTCCGATAAAAGTATTTTAACCTGATCAGTAATTAGATAGAATGTGCAATAACGTTAACGACGTCTGGATACGGCTACGTTCCTCGAAATCTAATGACGAGAATACATCACGGGGAATCCAACGCAGTTCAAAGATTTAAGGATGCAATTGCGCCCGTCCGATATCTCGCCTCTAATCCACGACGAAATCGTTTTCGTCTAGATCCTCGACCGAGAGGAAGGTCTATTAGATCAGTCCGGCGCATTTTTCTTCACCTCGTATCGGGCATCTCGCGGCTGCGTCGTAGAAGGTGAAGCGGACGACAGGTCATCGTCGTGTGACGCGCATGGTGAAAGTTTCTCTTGTAACACTCGTAAAAAAAAAATATTAGGGTTTGCGGAAGAGCTCGAGGATGCAAAGAGGAATAACGTCGTCGTAGAAAATCGTGGTTTCTTTTAAAAATTATCCTCCGCGGAATTCGCGCGACGACGCACAATAGGTTGGATGGAGCGTATCCATCTCCTCTCACGGGGACTGTCCAGGAAGGTGCGTCCCCGGGCGGGTCGACGCTTAATAACGATTCCTTTGTTGCGACGGAACTGCCATTACGGACGCGACTACCACTACTAGCTAAGCCAACACCATCACTACCACCGGCGCAACCGCCGCCGTCGCCGCCGCCGCCGTCGTCGTCGTCGTCGTCGTCGTCGTTGTCGTCATCACTATCACCACCGCCATACCGCAGCCACCATCACCAACGGATAATGAGAAGGTGGCCCGAGGGAGCCACCACGAGCAAGCGGAGGCGGGAAGTTGCGGCGCGGTCGCTCTTCCAACAACGAGAAACACACCGACGTTGTGCTGGCTAGCTGGCAGTTTCTCCTCCACACAAAATCGTAGGAGAACCTACACAGTATGCAAGGCGCGGACAACGTACACCATAAACATAGTGTATGTGCTGCCGCCGCCGCCGCCGCAGCCGCAGCCGCTGAAGAATCGAGAGAGGGTTAAGCTCGCGAAGGCGAGCATCTGCCGACGCAGTATTTTACCCGGCGTAAACGGGCAGCGACCGCCCGACCACGAAACCGCCTCGCATCCCCGATATATATCTGATTGGCGAGATTTAACGAGGAGACCCGCGGCCCGGATAAGATTCATGGAGGAGATCTGAGCGCGCAAGAGAGATGGAGCACCTTCACGCCGTGAATAACGAGCAACGTGAGCAGGGCGTGGCCCTTCCGATCCTCGCGTGGACCCCGAAGACCTTATCGGCGGTCTACGCTGAACGGGGAATTTAGGTGCTATTTCGTTCGCGCGCGTCTGAATTCAGTTAACGCAAATCATAAATCGCGCGCAATTGACAAGGGCATTTATTCTTGTTTAATTTTTAGAGAAATTTTTACATGTCAAAATATTATAATTGATTGTATTTGTCAATCGAGAACGGCTTAGGAAGAATGGGAGAGATTTTATATAAAATCATACAAAGTTTAAAGAAATCAAGATTATTATGCACACGTTTGTTCACACATGTCAGTTTTACAAATTTTCATAAAGCGAGATTGTTACCCGTCTGGGTCTGGAGGAACAGCGCCTGAATATTTATGGTAACATCATGACTTGAGAAGGGTAACATAGTACGAAATGCTGTGAAATTTCATATTGCCGATGAGATAGTTCCCTATGAAATTGCTTGAATGGTCCCGTCGAGGCCCGCCTCGTAATTTCAGGGCGCGCAGCATAATAAGTCGTGCGGGAGCGTGTTACGTTTCGCTTGGAATAATGAGAACCGGAGTTGTTAACCAATTGCTAAAAAGCACGCAGTCAAATCATGATACTTCCGACATGAATATTAAAAACAGCATCGCTGTACCTACAACTTAAACAGTTACATTACGTAATTTCCAACCAAAATGTACGGGAAAAATATTCTCTTAAAACAAGTACGAAAATCTCAAATATGCTGACTGTGCTGTAAACGACTGGCAGTGGCGTTTCATTAAATGAGCTGTAGAATCTTAAAAGAAGCATTAACTGAGAGCACGAAATAAACGCCGTTGCAAAAATCGTGTTACCTAAGCATCGCGTATCCATGAATCTGGAGTACGAAACAAATTTACCGTTTCCGCTTAGATTTATTGACCTTTGCTAGCCCATTCCACTTTATCTTATAAACCTTATTTAGGATTAATGACGTGGGAACGAACCGCCGCAAAGATCGATAGCGCCCAACACTTCGTTATAGCCTCGTATTTCTTCGCCTGACAAACAGTTATTTTTCTCGGTGAATCATTTTCGATATCTGTATATATATATAAGAATTTATTATTCTTTATTGAAACTGCCGTTCAAAGAAATTAGTGATTGTTTATAATATCAAATGCATCGTCTATTAGATGAACGAGCAGGAATGTAGAGAGCCCGCGATGCAGAGGATGATGATTATCAATTGAGGAAATCACGAGCCCTTTGGCTTCGGTATGCTATCGCGGGAAACAAAGTCTCTGCAGAAACTTTAATTCATTCCCCGCTTACGATAGACAGAGCCGTGTCTCTCTGCGGGATACCAAAGATTTCCGATGGTGGAGATACGGAATATTAAAAACGTTTGTCTCATGTGTATTCGCTTCAATATACAACGATATTGTTCGTGCGCGGCTTATAAGATGAAAACTTGAGATTGGACGTGCGCTAAAGTCACATAAGTTACTATTAAAATTTATCTTAAGATAGTTTAAAGATGTTTATAAAGCTAATAGAATTAATAATCATAGTCACAAGCGTTACAGTAATCCCTTTTTCATATAATTACTAGCAATTTAAGAACAGCAAATTGAGTTTGATATTAAGCCGAAGCCAATCAGGACACGACAGATCGATATCTGTAAGCGATACTTTCCATGGGCTTCAGTATGTAATATATGACCTCTAGAAGTAATATGTATTTCTATCGGATTGCTATTTTTTTTAGTTGCGAGATGGCAATAACTTATGTAGTTGCACTTTTTCAACCCTGTTTTTAACTTCATAAAAAGAAGATATACTTTTATAATTAATACTAAGGTTTTTTAATATTAAATATCGGATTTGTAAATTTCCTGCTTAATAGCAGAAATGTTTTTTGAAATATTATAAACATAACAAAAAGTATGATTGGCAGTTGAGTAATGCATTATTATTAAATTTTAAAACATGAAAATATAAAACTGATTGAAGCAAAGAAGCTGAAAAAAACAGTTCGTAAATGATCGTTTTTTTGCGGATCCATATTTCAGTGATGCAGCTATTTTAAACAAAGATGAGTCGAAAATGCACCACATTTCTCGCTCGTCGATTGTGAACTTCTGTTAATGATGATAATATAAAATGATGCGAATAATTTGTTCCAAGCTAATATTACGGTTTTTTGAAATTACGAAAATTTTACAAATTAGCATTGAAAGTATTTGAAACTATTATTAATAAAGAATTAAAATGCAGTAAATGTTTATTGAATGCCGCGAATTTTGGCAAAAACAAAACTTTAATGTGTCTATAAGTAACTACGTAACTTTTGGTCTGCTGTCTAAAAAAAGGGAGACATGTTTTCGAAGTCTATTGTGAATATGAATAAAATTTGAGATTTTATTTTGGAGTCATAACAATTGTCAAAGAAATGTCAATTTGCAAAATTAAATATGCATGCAGTCGAAAAGCTCCTTTGAAGAGAGTATAACAGAATTTTCGTACATTTGAAAAAATGCTTGCAATTTCAAAATGAATGGAAAGAATAATAATATATGTCGTATTCAAAATAAAGCATTTTATACCATAAAAAAATGTAATAATTTGAACGCCCTAGAATATTCTACCATTTTAGGAGGAGGATTGAGTTCTTAAAGATACTAAATGTCTTTGCTCTCTCAGGAACGTAGACGTCCCTCGTCCTTAACAAATACCAGACCATCTTAATGAGTTCACAGTTTTCCTCGTATATTCCCCACTTGCTCCTCTCGCTCTTGCGCTTTCATCATTCGAAGAGTGAAGAATCCACTTCGCATCGCGCAGTACCTGCATCGTCATCATCGTCAGTCGCGATAATGAGGACATCGTGTGCCGTTAACAAGACGCCGTCACATCTCGCTGTTCTCCACCCTTCGTACCCTCTCTCTCCTCGCGACGCAGGAATGTCATAACGCGGCAAGCTTACGAATGTGCTTAGCTGACGCCGCATTCTTGCTGGCGCGAGGCGTCAGAATCGTGCGCGTCGTTTTGCGACAGCGAGCTCCTTCGTCGCAGTCGACAGCTTACAACGACCTTAAGAAAACGTACCGGAAAGGCGACGCGAACTGCACGAGACAGCGCGAACTATTTCTCGAGGTTGTGACCGCAATTCGTGAGCACAATTCGTGAGGACGGCTCGTTAAGTTGCCGCGAAAGATCAAGAAAAAAATTTCGCATCAAAGTACGTTGAGAAATTAGAAAAACATTTGTTAAAAGCTTTTCAATCGCTTTTAACTTGCATTGATTAATTTATTCTTTTAAGATATCCTATCTCGATCAAATCATTTGCAAACTTAACGTCGAACCGATTAGAAAATAACTTCGAGGTACATGAGAAGAGTGGGACATTGAAGTGACAAAATAGTAGTGCAAGATTTGTCATTTAAATTGCGTTTATTCAGCTTTTTCTTTATGTTGAGCGCGTTCCAATGTGTATATATAGAAGATGCAATGCTATCTCTCGCCCTCTGTATTAACCAATCAAACATTTTTATAAATATATGTATATCTCTCTATTGACATAATTCACCGACTACAAAGCGGAAATATTTGACAAAGGTGCGATCACACAGAAGCAAACGAATAACAGCTGTAATATCAAACAGTCTCATAACTGGCGGCATCGTATTAACATATTAATACGTATCCGCGTGCAACGCATCAGTATGCATGTAAGCCGATGTTCGCCGGGGCTTCGTCGTCCGGCTTAAACGGAGGGTGATCCCGGGGGCACTATGGGCAGACGATCGGTGGTGAACAAAGAGGGTAGGAGAGGGGAGAAGAAGAGAGTATCGTAATACTCGTGAGCCTCGGGACACATTAAGAGGATCATATCGGTCGCGTTCAAGATACGCAAGACGTTTCGGTTTGATCCGAAACGCGATGAGCCCCGTGACGTATCCGTGAAACCAGACGCGCTTACAGGTCAGATTAGAGGGTATAGTCTCACGCGTACATACGTCCAGATGGCAGCTCGTCGCTTTTAATGCGATAAAGGTGTTCGTGTCCTCTGGGTATATTACTCCGTTGAACTCTGCCCGAGTGGAGACGGGCATGGCGATGTAACTCTTTTTCCTTCGAGCATCTCGAGACCGCTTTCATTTAACAATAAGTCATAAAGTCGATTAAAAGGTGATGTCGCCGCTTGAGAGCGTTCGCTAACGAATACGATACATTTTCCGACGTTATTGTATTTCCTTTGTCTTACGTCGGCTTCAAGGAAGATTTTAGCGTCTTATGTTGATAATTTATTCCATTAATCTTTTAAAAGGGACGAAAATAGAAGAGCGCAGTTTGTGGCGTATAATAATATTAGAAAAAGTACGTGTCAGATTCTCGATAATTACGTTCTGACGCTAACATTATTACATTGAAAATACCGTAAAACTTTTATAGATTGTTTCCATTTGTTATCTGAACACGTGGTTAAAATCTGAAGCCGATTCTCTGATTCACAAGTTATTGTACTTTTAATTTTATACGTGTTCTTATGGAAAAACAGCATTATTCTCTTTATATGAATAAAATAATAAAGAAGCAACATTGCCAATATTCTGAAACTTTATTTGTAAGTTAATCAAACATTGAGCAACGTTTTTAAGAAAAGTTTAAATCGATTCGCTAGCTCATTATCGAATTATTGATAAAAATATAATGCAAAGTTTTGAAAAAAGGTTAGAGTAAACACGTCAACTGCTGAAATGTGGCAAATATCATATATTTGTGGTGCCAAATGTCATATTATATGACGTTGTTTAAAACATTTACATGATATAAGCACATTTAATACATATTTGAATTCTTAAAAGCATGGAATTTTATGAATTTCATTGAAGTAACTTTTGGCTAGGATTGTATAGCCAGAACATCTTTAAGACCAAATTTTTTGTTCTTGCTGTGTCAACGAAAGATAAGAGATAATATAATAATCATGTTTCTTATAGATGGTTTTGATTAAAGATAAATATTTGCAGATTCATATTTAATAGTATTGATTCAATAATTGATATATCTCGCATTATAAAGAATTCAGATGTAAAAATATTAAATACATAACCTGTTTTCTTAATAATGCGTATAAATTGTATCAAATTGAAACCAATATTGCTGCGACTCATTGACATTCGCGTCACTCATAAATATTCAATGAAGTATCCAATCATCAATTAATCTAAATTGATGAATCATCTTGTGGTTTTATGTGAAACTTTTATGAAATATACTTATTACAATCTTAAAGAATAAGAATAGAAATAGGCTGATAACAAATAATATTTAACAAGTAATATAATAAATAATTATTAAAACTGATTATATTATATATATTTTTTTTATTTTAGTCGCAATTTATAATTCATACATTTTTTTTCAACGATGCGTATTATACATGAATTGTGCGTCATACATAGATAATATAATCTAAGAGAATATATGAAAGATAAGAATATCAGTATTTTTCAAATTTTATGAATTTTAAAAATATTTGACAACCATTTGTTAATGCAATGTGATATTAGCATGTTTATATGTATATATTGCATTATTCATTGCAATATTATATATTCAAATATATTCATTTTAAACGCGTATTTGTTTGTCATTTCGCGTAGTTTGTTTTGCCATATCTGACAAGTTATTATAATCATCTGTAATAATCCAGCGCTTTCTTCTACTAGCAGTGCTAGAAGAAACCCGTCATGTTCATCATACCATTCGTCATGTTCATCATACCATTCGTCATGTTCATCATACCATTCGTCATGTTCATCATGGTCATGTTATTCATAGTGTTGTTATTGGAAGGCGCAGTGGTTGGGCAGCAACTGTTATCATAATCACAGCAACAGTCATATGGGAAAAAGTGACTTAATAACGGACAATGTGCAAAGAGAGCTTCGAGAAATCCTGGTGTAGAATCCTATAAATAAAAATAAAATATATGCAGAACACATTGCAAATTGGAATATAATATTAAATATTTAAGATTTCTCATGAAACTGATCGAATAGTACACAACAATTAGCCAGCTAATTGTCATGAAGAAAATAATTGACAAGAATGGTTTTTCAGTATCAGCATAACGTGTAAACAGTGAAATATCTATGATTTTGCTACAGATATCTTCGTTCACGAATTTTCAAAAGAAATTCCAATGATATGCGATTCGATCAATTTCGTGAATTACTTTATACATGTTTTCTACATAATTTAATTACATTTAGAATAATTTATTTTGCGTTATTTATTTAGAGTAATTTATCTATAAATTAAAAATCTAGTTTTTATATTAATACTTACAGTCTCTTCGATGATGAAAGCCATGGCAACGAGTAGACACAATAATACTGCACGCATGTTTAGGATTTGTTGTTACCCTCAGTTCGATTTCTGACGCTTTGGTATAGTGCTATGATGCTAGAGCATTTTTATACTGAGTTTATGAATATTAACCTATTTTTTACCATTGACATCGAATAATGCGCTTTTGTACCACCATCTGTCTCGCAGTTATGCTTTGTGGCAATTAGGTACTGACAATTCTATAAAAGATCAAACTATTGTACATTTTTTCAAGTGTGCAACGCCGGTGGCAAAATTGTCTCGCATTCGTAAAGATGTCAAACTAACACATACACGCACAGTGTAGATGCATAAAAATACAGATCAAACAGCAACACAATACGTGCCCTTCACCTATAAAATTACAAGCGTTCTTTTCATTTCAAACAATTGCTTGTATAAGTTATTCAAGTGAATAGCTAATATATTGGGACGAAAAATATTTTGCATCAATATTATCATTGAAATATCGTTTTCTCTTATACAAACAATGTTTAAGTTGTTTAATCACTGAGAAATATGTTTTTAATGTACAATAGAAGATATTATCGAGTCATTTTGTAAAATCCATTATTACATCCATGCTAATGTTATATTTTGTCGGATTATAGATTTGAGTAAAGAATTTTGCGCTCTTATTAATGACATTGGATTATGATGTTAGAGAAGACGAGAAAATGACGAGAAAATAACTGTCGGCTTATGTTTATATAAGCGATACTTTGTTGCACAGATAATAACAGTTCTTTATGACATAACGGATTCAAATGTCAAAGCAACAATGAATCATGTTTAATTACGAGATATTTTAGATGTAACATGAAAATGTGCAGCTTCTCGATAATTCGCTACTGCATACAAATTACTGATGTCTTTTTTCTCCACAAATCAAGCGGAAGAAAGAGATCCTCGATCATCCATCATCGTTAGCATTTCATTCAGTGACAGTCGGTCGACCGACTGCTGCCATTGACTATGAAAGCTGTGTAAACTTGCTGAACAAACAAACGTTTTATGGTTGTTCAATAGCGCCATCGTTTTCTGTAACGTCATGACGCATACGTTTCCCAGCACATAAGATAAAGTGCATATATTTCACGGAGCAACGGCTGCATTTTTCATTCTCCGAGAAAAAAAATCGATATTGAGTCTTCATCAGTATAGCTCTCCCTGGTGTGCCCTCTCTCTTCTCTTTGTAATATAATCTAATATTCTTTCACCGGAGAAAAGTTCCAGAGCAGCTCTAGTTGCAGCCTTTACATATATTCAACGTCCCGCCGTGATCCCAAGAACATGATAATAATGTATTATTTAATCACGATAATACCTATTGGATCGCATATTTCTTCGATAAATAAAATTTGAAATCATTTTCTCAAAATTTTAATAAATCAGAAAAATGTTTCTGCTTAAAATCTAAAATCGAAATAGGAAACTAAGAACTCGGCGAGCGTCTCTTAAGACATTTTTTCTTTCACTTGGATAGTTTCCGCACACTCTCGTAGGGAAAATTTACTGCGTGACCGTCAATTTCAGTTTCGCGTATCGGCTCGCTTATCAAAGTAGGTAGCGCTTCGTAGCATCGGAAATAGATGGAAAATGGTCGGCCAATATTTACTATGATGCTTTGACTGCCGTTCCAACCGTGCCAGCGGCATTTCGCGAATCGATTCGTCTCGATCGGGACTCCTGTATTCTACCGGGAAGGAGAATTTCACCGGAAGCGATGTACAATCGTCGCGACGCCGGCGGGTCGTGTGCCGCGAGGGTGAGGCGTCGCGCGGAGCGGAGCGGCGGCGGATGGAGAAGCGGTAGACGCTCGCGACGACATGGAAGGTGAATTTGGGCGCGGGAGAGATTACGAGCGGAGTGAAAAATGAAGGTACGAAACGGGGAATCGCACGGGGGGGAAGCTTGACGCATTGCGGCGGGGAAATATGGGTCGTCCCGATTATGTCGGGACGAGCACCGCGCCGGAATCTGACAGTGGCAGAATGACGCCGCAAAACCTCATACATCTCGTGTATAACTAATGTCCGCATATATCACCTCTTCGTCTCCTATGTGTATTTCCTTTCTTCTTTTTTTTTTATCTCGCGGGAAGCGGAATGCATGCCACGCGTGCGCCCGGTGGAGGTTCGCTCCTCGTCGTGCGTTCGAGCGCGATGGTACCTGTCCGTTTCATTTAAATGCAACGCGGAAAACACGCGCGCTCCAGTACGCTTCAGGCGGTATAGACTTCATGGAAGATATGGCGCGAGATGATACATTACCTTCTGGCCCGCTTCGCTTCCCCGATCGCACGTTCCGTGTCATTGTTTGAAAATCGTTTCCTCTTATTTGCAAATTAGTCGCGCTCTCGGATATTTATAGGCGGCTCGGCTCGAGATGATTTCTTTGAAAAATCCATGCCAACACTTGGAGTGAGAAATAATTGGGTGCATTAAAAATTACTGTTACTTTCTTGAATTTCTTCAATGCTGCATTTCCGTTATTTATCGCGTCGTAACGAAAGATGTAAGGGTATAAAGAAATTATTAGAAAATTCGCACAATATTCTTCATTTTATTAAATATCTACATCTGTTTAGAAAAGAGAAGAGAAAGAATTAATTTAAAACTTTGTTTCATCATTCTATGATATAATTGACAGTGATTGATATTCCTCGAATTCTACGTATCATGCTTCAATTCCTTTTTGCAAATTAATAGACAAATTTCAATTACACTTTAACCCTCAAATAATTTAATGTAATAAATTACATAGGTCAACTGATATACGTCTTGCGTCGGTGAACCAGCTTGACGTCTCTTCGTAGTAGGTGGTCCAAACAGTGGATGAAAATTAAAGAACGTTAAAGGGGCATCGTGCTCGTTAGCACGATCAACCTGCTTCAACCTGCAGCCGGCAGTTAATTGGTGTTCGGTCGGCGAGAAATACCGGTCTTTGACAGGTCTGTCTCGAGTAGTGGCAGTCCCGAGGGTTGTGTTTACACTGTGGACAAAGTCAAGTGGTAAGGCCCGAAATGCCTGGGCAATACGAAGGAGCGGCAGCGGTCTGGAGTGTCCTGAATCCCTTCGCGGTCCGATCCCGTTTTGAGATTTTCAAGCCCCACCGTGCTAATCGACCACCGCAATCGTCATCATTGTTCCGTACGCGCTCGAAAATCCTTTCGCGTCCCTTAATCGGCGCAGGACGTCGTGCATCCAGACGTTTCTACGTTTCGAGCACCTACCGATTTTTTTCTCTTTATTTTCCCGTTCTTTCGTATCTCTCCTCTTTCTCTGTCTACCTCTCTCGGATGCGACGACGATGTATCCATTTTTACCGGTGCTCGAAGCTTTGCGTTTTCTCGAGTGGATTCCCTGCTTCTCCCCCATCTCAACCTGCCATATTCCTCTAGCAGGTATGTACGCGAGCATTCACCCCGGTACGAATGCAGGTGTGCGCTGGGCCGAATAAGCCCAGAAGAGGCGCAAGGATGATGGCAACTCGTGCGTCTCCAAGCTTCGCCGACGTCGTTGTCGTCGTCGTCACGAGACTGCCACGGCAACCACTTCCGTCTGCGCGCTTCTCGTTTCTACGAACGTTTCGTCACGCTTGTCACATGCTTACCGCACGAAAGAGACCGCGGTCTGGTA
Organism: Tetramorium parvispinum; assembly: GCA_011638315.1. Classification (NCBI taxonomy): domain Eukaryota; kingdom Metazoa; phylum Arthropoda; class Insecta; order Hymenoptera; family Formicidae; genus Tetramorium; species Tetramorium parvispinum. Next base: position 14,099 of record VBVR01000008.1, read on the forward strand.
AAAATATTGTGATGGTCGGTGGCGTCGTTATTGTCCACCGTTCTGTGTTCGCCACTACCCATCGGGCGGCGAACGATGCAGAAACGTACGCGGTTTGCGCCGAAAAGAAAGCGTAATGTACGACATGGTATGACATTATGTTTAAAAAAATTCCGTTGTTGACAAAGGTGCATTATGTAAAAGTATAATATATCAGATTGAAATCAAGTATATTTATTATGTGCCAACTCCGACTTGTTTCACGTTAAGCACGTTACGCAAGTTATTGCGGTGTCATAGATCGACCTACATAGACACATTATCGCTGATAAAGATGCTTACGCGGCATTTAAATACAGACTGCTCAGACAGACCGTTTATAACTTGAATTTTTTTGAGATTATAAAACCTTTAAATATAAAATATTAGATAGGTCAGTTTGATTATTTATCTATTAATTGTGAATCATACGCGAGAATATTTTAACGTCAAGTATGTAGGTAACAGTAATCAGTGTTACTAATGTTTGTTATCTATATTAAATACTTAAATAATTATTATCTATTTTATGTACCTGCAATAGTCATAATGTGTAAATTAGATATGCGAATCGGATTAAAGTAAGAATTGAGATCGAATTGTTACCTTCATCAATATATCTGACCATGTAAAATATAAATAATAATTATTTCGCCCTGTGATCCGATTCGCCTCGGTCTACCCTACTAATGTCTCGGTAATACACATAACTCATATTGTACTATAAATAAATCTTTGAAAGTTGGAAAATTACTGAATTTTAATTTATTTTTAATCTATATCTGCATTCTATCTATCTTCCCTCTTATCTCTCTCTCTCTCGCGCGCGCGCACGCGCGCACGCGTTCCCCCTCTTTCTTACATTTTATTACATAAGAGTATTTATTCTGTATGACAAATATCGGTTCACCAGGCAGACTATCTCTTACAAACGTAAACGTGATAATGCATTAAGTCACACTAAATGCATTATTCTTGATATCTGCTGAAAGTCACATACATATTTTTAAGATATTCAACGAATTTTTACTTGAATTTTATTTTTGCTTACATAAAGTGAGCTGTGAAAATAAATCTAAAATTATATCAACATAAATATTTATCATTATGTTATCTATATGTATATAACAGGAAGATATTATCGTAGCAATGTTATTATATGTATATATCTACCTAGCTTATCTCGAATTGGTCGACGGAAAAAAGATGACACGTGTGCTGAATATAATTCAGTGGGCGTTACTATATGTTGAATGCACAGATATCCAAGACTGCAGTTGTGATCGGCAGGGAGTCGCAGGCTACGCTGCGGAACGTTTCTCATCCGTTTGGACATGGGCTCACCAGGGAGACCCCATTATCCTCAGCCCATAAACATTAAGCGGCGTCTCGTCGACGAATGTCCGTTAAGAATGCTATCGTGTGCCACCGTATCGCGGCGCGAGGAGAGATTCGGTGTTGGCAGCATACCGAGATAATGGCTGGGACATTCGTATTGGATATCGCGCGAGTGAGACCTTGCCGTCGGAGCCGTTAACGGAGACGAAACTGTCGTCTGGGCTTGTATAATCAATGCAGGCGCGCTTGGATTTTAATTATCACCGGAGAAACGCGGCGTGAATAACGCGTGCTGCCGCCAAAACCGGTTTTAGAGAATAATCTCGTCGACTGTTACCTCGTCTGTCTTTAAAGAGTTGTTTGTAAAAAGAAATGTGCAACCTTGAGCATAAAAAAACGTTAATTTATACAACGAAGTTAAATAATTAAGTGCAAACTATGTTAAATTATTTTTTGCTCTGTTATTCCAATAATTATTCACAGCTGGACTTAATAGTAAACAAGGTTCATCTATTGAATCATTTTTAATGCTCGTGTAATTGCATTAAGCAGTAAATTTTATCGCAACGTATACGCACGAATACTGTAACAGATAAAAAATTAAAGGCTGATTCCATGTAATGACTCAACAAATACAAGGCAGTGTTGTTTCACATTATGGAATCACCACTTATGTGCAAATTACTGAAAGTTAAAACGCAACCGCTTCCATAGTTTAGTTTAGTGCTCGTGTGACCGCCAGGCAACTCGTGTCGTACAGTCTTTCGTAACGCCATTCACACATTCGAATTATATATCGTTCCGGTAACCACACACATCACTCAAACGTATTTTACTAATACGTGCATATCTTATCATCTTCTCTCTGTTGACGTTAGAAATTGTACATGGAATGAATATAGAGTGTTCTGAAAAAAACTATCATACGATATATCTACGGATCTCATTATTAATTTAAAGGAAAGGAAAGACACACTTTAGCGTAAGTATTTAATTATAGCAGATTTCGATACACTTCTATTAAAAACAGATTTTTTAAAATTATAAAGCTTGATTTGATAAAGGAGGAAGGAAATATTGGAATATCAAGTGAATAAGTTATAAATTACAATATCACAATATCAATTTCATAAATTGGAGTTTATACATTGATAAACATTAAATATTAAAAAAACTACGGATTTATAATAATCAAAATTATCAAAATTTAAACTATATCGTGAGTCCGTCTAAACAAGAATTGCATTGTAATATGAAAAACTTGGGCATAAATTATTTTGTTTGGCAAACAAATATATTTAGCAAACATCTGGTGTTGAAATTGGAATGAAAATCAATGTCGGAGACTGAACATTGTTTAAATATGATATTGAAAATAAATTAAATTTGCGATATATCGCTTACTTAAACCATACGAAAAGAATAATTGCGAAAATATCCATTTTCATACGTCATAGCGTTCACACGAGTGCTTTAATTGTTCTCTTTTACGTGGCAACATTGTGATCATTGTGTATAATATGCACGACCGTTATCGTTCAGTACAGTGAACAACATATTTATTAGCGGAATTGAGTACGGCAGTGAGCCTCGAACCTATTGACTTTACAAGCGAACGACAGTGTACGTCTTGCTCTACGTCCCATAATCTCGCGTCGATAGGAACGCGCAGCGTCGAGAGTGAAATCTCGAAAGAAGGAGAAGGAATCTGGATATCGTTCATGGACGCCGCTAGCTCATCGCTAGCAATATAATTCGATAGTCGTCATCGAGCAGTTGAATGTGCGAGCGAGCGAAAGCGAATTGGTAATTGTATCGATACGGAAACAAACGACGAAAACGTCGACACTGGCGCAACGATTCGAAACGTGATGGTCATCAATGTCATCGATTCATTAACCGAGGTCACATTGAATATTCAGAACAATGGGTAAGAAAATATTTCCTGTCTTATTAACATTTACGACTAATAGTTAAGGACAACAACTTCGCTATTTCTTTTTTCGAGGAAAAAATTTGCAAAGTGTATAGTTATATGTAACGTTTAACTTTAACACAATGTAATTTATCTGTATTTAAACGATAAAGTTTTCTGCCTTATCATTCTCCTTGACTGTCTGATATCTTTAGTGTAAAAAAAGATCTAGTTCAAACAAATAAAATAAATTTACCTGAAGTGAAAATAGATTTTTAGTATTACTGATATAGCGCGTATTGTATTGTAGAAATAATACATATTCATTATTCTCCTTCTCTTTCTCTTTTACTTTCTCTCACATTTCGGCACGTAATTCTCGTAATAGTAAATTTGCAGTTTACTAGATTGCATTGTAGGTTAAACAAATAATTTCACTTTTAGTACCGTTTCACATGTCTTTCGTAATCTTGACCTTAGAGATACGCGTGCGATACTTATTCGCTGTAATGCTATGCATTGCGAACATGATCATTTATGGCCTGAAAGTGAACATGGCGACGGCTATCATCGGTATGGTGAAGAAAAAACCAGGTATAAAAGATTGGTCGGATGAGTGTCCGGAATTTGATGGTCCTGGGAATGTCGTCACCGATATTGACGGTCCATTCGATTGGACGCCGGGCCAGCAAGGTTTGGTCATTAGTATATATTTCGCTGGCTATCTCATCGGTATGTTTCCATCGGGATATTTGGCGGATCGGTAAGTGTGACGGTATTTTAATATTTCAAACTTTTTCTTGTATATAAAAAAAAACATTGTATATATAATGACGATACTACTTTAGTCAGCACTTATATCAGTCATTTATAATAGTCTATTCTTAGGACCTATATCTCTTTGTAATAAAATCTATTGATGCAGGTTCAATACAAAGTTCGTGTTATTAGTCTGCGTGCTGGCAAATGGAATCTTGACGATCCTGGTGCCGATCGCGGCGAGCGAGCTGAACGCGTTATACGTCGTGAGATTTTTGACCGGCCTCGTGAGCGCGGCGAATCTTCCTATAGTAAACGTTCTTCTGGGAACATGGGTCGTGTACGAGGAAAAAAGCACGTGGGTCGGCATCATATACGCCGGAACGTCGCTCGGCACTGTGATATCTATTCTTACTTCGGGATTGATATTAAACTACTTGGGCTGGGAGGCTATCTTTTACATTCACGGAACATTACCGTTGATCTGGTGCGTCGTCTTTTATATATTTTTCGCCGGTTGTCCGGAAGAGCAGAAGTATATATCGGAAGAGGAGAGATCGTTCATCGTGAATTCGTATGGCCATCGTGCGCCCGTTACCGCAAAAATGAAGGTCCCGTGGAAAAGTATATTCACATCGGTACCAATTCTGGCTCTGATCGTTACGAATACCTTGGGCAACTTTTGTTGGTATTTCTTGCTCACCCAGTTGCCACTTTACATGAACAAAATACTGCGATATAATATCACAGCGGTGAGTGCGGAATAATAACATATGTAATTCTTTATATCGTCATAGACGTAACTATTTCAAGTTATGTTAAATCCAAGAAATATTACAAGCACAAAATAATATTATGGATAAAATAATATTTTGCATTTCGTACATAGTAATATTATTTTATTTTGTATGTGACGTGTTATAGTTATGTGAAATAGATCTCAACTCTTTATGTAAATTTTTCCTGAAATACTTTACAGAATGCCGCTATCGTTTGTACGCCGTACCTCGTGAACGCCTTCACTAATCCATTAATCGGAAGGGTTTTAGATTGGGGACGGAAAAAGGGATACTGGTCGCAAACGGTTGCACGTAAAATTGCAGTGTTCATAAGTACGTATTTTAAATAGAATTTATAATTCTATAAATATAGATACCTCCGTTATTATATAGAAATATAAATCACATTTGTATATAATAAATTAAGAATCGCTCCGTAAACAACAGAATTTTTCTGTTCATAAAAAAATTGTGAAAATACTGTATTATTTTTAATAACGTATTATACAAGAGAGATATGCATATACATTCTCTTTTAATTAATTAATAAAATAAAATAGCTCTCAGAGAGCTATTTTTTATTTTAACTTCGGCAATCTATAACATTAGCGGATGTAATAGTACAACTCTTAAAGAATTAAATTAGGGTTATAATTTACATATTAATGAAAAATAGATAAGGTATTGTTTGCAAATATTTCTCGTGACACTCGTACAACCGGCCGAGATTTTGATTATTGCAACCGATACATTACATTATAATTTCTGTTACTATTTTTAATAACACACAATACGTGTATATTTCTGTAATGTTTATATCAAATGATAATTTATATGAAAAAACTGTATCATACGTCGTTTTGAGATTATTATATTTTTTTAATATTATATATGTATTTAAATATATTATATTATATATATAATATATCTAAATAATTTGTATATCATATTAAATTAAATACGTTTAAATTAAATACATAACAAAGATTTTTGATATATTTGACATAAATTATATGATATTGTTAATATTTTTTTTTCTTCTAGGCACTATACCTCCTAGTATCTTTCTCCTTGTAATCGCATATATTGGTTGCGATCGTGTGACATCGACCATACTGCTAACTTTGAGTATAGTAGTCTGTGGTGCTATATTTGTTGGCCATCTTTGCAATCAGAATGATCTCGCTCCGAATTACGCAGGAATTCTCATGGGAATTACAAATACTCCAGGCACTATTTCTGCCTTTATTCTGCCACCGATAGTTGGTGCTCTCGTAGCGGAAGGAGTGAGTTGAACACTTAATACGTAATCAAATTTAAAAAAAAGGGAAAGAAGCGTTCGTTAAAGGCAACGTGACGTGATCGCCAATTTCTTGAATTTTTAATAAGTTATGCACAGCGATTCCACTTTCTTGAAGTTTTACGAAAGGTGAAACGACTTTAACTCGAGATAAGAAAGTTAAGCCGATATTCGCTCTAAGAGACACTGAATCCTAATTGCGTAATCAACTGCGAAGTCAACTTTATTGTGACATAAGATCTTTAAAATGAGAATTTTAATATTATGTTACTTGCTTGTTATAATGTCCCAAGTAATTTTGATATATTCAATTTTATAGCTTGTTTTAAGGTACAGCTGTAAAAATAACGTTTTCACATTGATGTCGTTTATGTCAGTATTAATATTCAACCATATCTTTTGACAGCATACCATACTGCGTTGGAGGATCGCATTCTGGATTACTATCGTCTGCCAGGTTCTCGCCTTCTTGGTATTTGTGGCCTTCGGATCAGCTAAAATTCAGCCGTGGAATTATCCGGAGCCGGATGTTGAAAATTGGGACGACGACGGACAACCACAACAAGAACAGCGGGAACAAGAAACGAAGACTTAAACTGAGACTCTCTTTGTAGTCTTTATTAAAAAATCAAGAGAAGTGTATTTTTTAAGAATTTATCACGCCATATAGAGCAAGAAATATCATTTAGATAAATTGAATAAGTTTATGATAATTTATCATAAAATGAAATCAAGAAGTTTGCCCTTTTTATATAACATTCCTCATATTTACACTTAAAGCAATTCTTTTTATACATTTTGATATCTCATTATGAATCATTTTTTATGAATCTATTGAGATTAACTAGAGGATGTAATACTTAATTACATCACACTTTATATGTTATTTATGTACATGTACAATATATATTTATATATATATATTTGTATATATATATGTTAGTAATATCTTGCAAAATATACATTTTAAGCAAAAATACCGAAATTTTGTTACTATATACTTTGCAACATATTATCAATGCTGAAGTTTTAGCTGTTTTATATGAGCGGTTATAAAATATAGATTGTACAATATACATATGTATGTATAATCATATGTGCAAGAAATTTAATTTAATAGAACCGCATTTATCATTTTTACAATTTCTATTTATTTAGTACCTAATTCGAAAAAAGAAACAAGAAACCTTCTTGAACTCCTGCTTGATGATCTGACTCAGTGGCATACGAAAATTCGCGAGAATCTCACTTGAGTGCTGCTGCTTGACGTGTCAAGGTTTAAGATAAGATAATTAGGAGACCACCCTTAATGACGGGTAACCAATTAGAGGCCACCTGGTACAAAAATTCTTCTTATCCCAATTAGATCGCTACGTCGCAAGACTGTCAGTTGTCGGCGCGAGACGGACGCGGAGAAGGAAACAAGATGACAGCACGAAAGGGCCGTGCCAACACCAGCAGCGCAGAATATTTACGACGGTTGAAATATTACGTTTGTAATCTATTTCCAGCCTACAGTTGCACGCTTCGACGATGCCGTGATGGGACGCGAGCGGTAACTGCTTTCCTCGCTAAACCATTTCCTCCTTCCTTTAAATATTACCGACAACCGCAATAGAACCTGTGCGGTTCCGAACGAAAGAATATTGAGACCCTTCTACTTCAGCGAGAATTCTTTAAAAATTTCATTAGGAAAGATCGAAGGGAACGAGATGGGTATTATACGCACGTTCGACGCTCTCTATCAGATTTTATTTTCGATCTGGAAAATATATTGGTAGTCTTCTTGGAAAGTTTAAAAATTTAGAGATTACCTTCATTGATAAATATCTTTTTTATATACTTAACATTTTACTCTAGCTTTTTTAAAATTATATATTATTATTATGTCTGAATATATACCGAAAAAGATATGTAACGCATTTTTACGAGACAGTAAATGCAACAGTTTTTTAATATAGTAATTCTTTCGAATTTATTAATCACAAAATTGGTATTACTTTCCGATAAGGCGAGCATGAATGGCAAGAGAATTTGGACTTAATATTCTGGTAAACTTCGTCGAAGGGATAGGCCGATACGCGCGAGCCAGAGCTTCTCTTCATCGTGTTTACTAATTCATGAGATGAATAACTTAAGGATAGGCGCTCACGGTATGAATAATGCTTATTCGTCTTCTTAACCCCTTGAGCAGGTGACCTGTTCTCTCAATCGATGTTTATACGCGGTCCAAACTTAGTCGACCGATCCATCGTTTCGATCATTATTGACGTGAGAAAACACCTGCCGCTTGCCGTTTATGATGCCTAATCTTGTACCTATCGATCCAAATTTTCTCTCAGAATGTTATTCAGCACGATGATTAATATTATGATTAATATTTGTCAATAATTATCTGATCGTATGTAATCTTGAATTATCTGCATAATTTCGAAAAAAATCGACTATCTTCTATACCGCTAAACTTTATTTTAAGTATTCGTTTTGTATTATACAAATGAACGTAAAGGAGTTAATTGAATTAATCTGAATGGTCTCGCATTTATTGCAAAACGCTTTGAATCGTCAAAATCCGAGTACGATTCATATATTCTTATTATGACGAAGGTTTTCTATTTTCCCGGTTTTTAACGTGACTAGCAACTACCCCGATTCGTCCGGAATCGGTTGTCCGAAAAGTCGGCAGACGTGGCAGCTAATTTACATAGTCCAATATTTTAGGAAGATTAATCGATGTATACGGTAGACGATCCGAGCACAACGGCGACGAGTCAGTGAAAAATTCCCTCCGTTTCCGAGTTATCTGTCAAAATGGCGATTAATCAAGCGGTAATTATAAGTTCCGAAGATCTTTCGTCGGGCCGTCGTCTCGTTTGCTTAGAGAAGCACGTAGTCCGTAGTTGCGGGTCGCTCGACAGAGGCGGTTAATCAATCCTGGAGCTCGTTACAGTCGGGCACTCCGGTACTTGAAGTGGCGTTAACGCATCCGGAGCGCCACTAAAATGTCAGGAATTGTTAATCTACCCCGTCGCGCGCGCGTGCACACACACATACACATACTTAACGCACGCTTGATAACACACTGTCCTGGGAGAGGGAGAAGGCGTATCACCCCGCTCCCCCCCCCCACCGCCTCGCGCGGACGGGGTTGCCGCGAATAAACCCTTACTTTCCAGTTTCTGCCCTCTGACCTCTTCCTCTTCGCGCCACGAGCTCGCTCTTGCTCTTCCCGGAGAACCTTGGCAGGGAGACATTCGCCGCCAAGCAGCACCAGACCGCACCGTTATTACTAGCGATAAATCGCCACCTTTAATAAGAGCTCGCGCGACGTACGCCAGACGGAAGTCAGAAACGACGACGACGACGACGACGACGACGACGACGACGACTACGACGACGGCGACGACGAAAGGATGGTGAATTTAAGAGACGGATAGGAGCGAGTAGACACTCTATTCAAACGATATCCGTTCAATTTTACCGAATTCTCGTGGCGATGGCCGACCATGGCGCTGTTCCTTTATTGTGTGCCATCCTCTGATGGCTCGAACGATTTAATTTTGGACATCTCGCCCGCGCGATAAATATTTCGCATATAAAATACCTGCCGGCGTTACGAAAATTTATTACATTTACTGGAAGATAATATCGTAACGCCTATATTTGTTATATGTATACGCGCTATCAACGTGGTATGGAGTTTTCGGTGCTTGATCCGAGGGATATGGTACGCTGATGATTTATTGCCGTGCGTTTTGATTGACGTTGTAACAAGATAGTAAACGTATTTCACATGGCGCCGCGTTTTAATCCTTTCCATCCCAATATTGACGTTACGCCATTATGCCGCGTCAAGCTTTTATCTTATAATATCAACAAGCAATTATCAACAAATCCAAATTTTTTTTTTTTGAGATCTTGGACGGTATACAGCCAAATTCCTTTAATTGCATCAGTACTTATGCAATTGCTTTTATCTGTTTAAAAAGTTTAATGATATTATGATAACAACTATTGTACTTCGATATTCTCTTGGATTATAATTGGATAATTAATATCTAATAGTTTCGTTTAGTTACGTAAATACGAATAAAAATTGTTAATATTATTAATTGCATAAAAATGTGTATAGAATATACGATGATAAAATTAATAAAGCTTTCTAGCTTATTTTTATATATAATCGAGTTTCAGCTTTTCTAGCTTTTAAACTGCGAAACAGCGTGTTATTGAAGATCCAAAATGAAGCAAATGCAGTTTACATTTGATTTAGCTTAAGCACTCAAATATGCTTCTGTGTGGTTATTACAAGCGTTTTTGAATTTAGAATATCGAAGATATAGAATGGAAGCTTATATTTTAAGACATAAACAGTTATAATAGTCGCTCCTTTACAAAATTATTAATAAGGTACAAAATTACTCGGCTGAAAGGCCAAAAGAAAATGATTGTTTAAGCGAAACTTGACTTCAGATTCAAAATACTAACACAATGACAAGTATATACATTTTATGCGAAACGTGCGCTAAATAAGTCATTGAACTTGTTGATAGGACGACAAGCGCCATTACCGCGACATACGAGCAAACTATTTTCGCAGTCCGCCTCACAAACGCGTCGACCGAAAGACTTCATTGTGACGCTTTCTACTCGTGGATCTCGGCCCACCTGACGGTTACGTTCAGTATATCGAAATTCTTTTACGTGAACGGGAAGCGACATTAGCGAAGAAACGGTTGCACGTCTGTGAACGTGAGCTGGGTCACCCACCGGTGGTTGTTGCAAGCAGTCGCTACGGTTCTCGCAAAGAATCAAGACTCTTTTTCCTTACGGCGCATCCCGGCTGAAATCTGGCAGTACAACGTGAAGGAAAAGGAAAGGAGGGGAGGGGAGGGGAGGGGAGGGGGTTGATTTCGCTAAGAAACTCGATACCAGGTTGCCAAGGGACGCGAAGGGCGAACGCGGACACGGCGCGGTATGGTAGTTCGGGAGCTCGTAACTCGGTCACCCCGTTTCCAATTGACCGGCTTCCTCTCTCGCGGCGTAGCCCGCAATCCGACTGCATTGTATGAACTTCCTGCAGATTTTAGCTGTCACCGCGTTTCATATTTTAAACGGACGACGGTAACTGGCCGGGTGAGGGGGGAGGGAGGAGAGAAAGGGAGGAGACCGGTCCGTATCGCTCCGGGACGATCGACGTGGACACGGAAAGCGGACCGCGAGCGCGCAAACTCTGCGTATAAATATGTATATTCGAAATATACACATAGGGCATAGGGCCAGCGCGCGGACCTATGTCAAACCGGCCAACCGCGCTGCAGCTTCGCGGATTCGTGACGGTGGGCTTCAGAAGGGACCGCTTAATCGGCGGTCGTTGCTACCGCATCGGATTTTGATTAGCGCGACCACGTCACGTTCGTCCGTTCGTTTGTCGACGGATAAAAAAATGCATCGCACACGCCACGGCGCATTAACTCATACATGGCTATACACGTGCGCGTGCATACATATGTACATATGTCCTCTTGTCAGTCTGAGTCCATTTAACATTTTCCGCATTCATGTGCACAGGCTTCCTCTGTTTTTGTTTTTAGTAATTTTTTAATCTCTGCTAATATACATACACATATGTATATTTATATATACATGCATATATAAATTCTATTCAAATAAATTATGTGCCCCTAAATAAATCCTCTAACATATGTCATTCTCGAATTTGTTATTCGAATGCTGTTGCTTGATCAATCGCTACTTTCTACTTTTGTTTTAACTACTTTTTGTCGACGCATCAAAGTATCAAAGTGTGCTCTTTGTGCATAGATTAGTTTTGTGACTTTTAAAACGATATTATATATGCACGTTTGCATATACAGCTGAAAAAAGCTTCTGTGTTTGATGCATAATTATATCCCCGCATGAAACATTGCTGCGCTCCTCAATCCAAGATACAGATCTCCATCAAGTTTTAAACCGACACCGGCGTGTCCAACGAATATTCTCTACATAAACTTGCAAAAAAATATTAAATAATTAAGTAAAATTCGTATTGAAATATTAATTGCAACCCAAGTCAGTGGACGACCGGTCGGATTGTAAGATAGTTGATCGCGTGAAGACATAAACTTCGGTGGACACCGGGGGCGAACAGCCTGTATCTCGTAATTTAATCATATCTTCACACCCCTCGAATGGCAGTGTCGACACAGGATTCCTCCCGTTTTCAAACCGACCTATGGAGCCGGCAAAGAGCTCGAAGTTATTAGGTGCGTTCATTGTTGTGCGTTCGTACTTTATTGTTGTTTCAATTACGTTTGAGAGAAAAGCTGCACCCTTTCGACTCGTACACTCTCTTCTTTGTGTAGCACTGTTAGTCCCTCTCTTTCTCGCTATCACCCTCTCATCCGTCCCTTCGACCACCCCCAACGGATCGTGCCCTTCTCCGCGCCCAAACTCGCGTCCTCTTCCCGTCTCCCTCCCCCAAAACGCCGTCGAAAGCCGTCAGCATATTGCGCATGCATAATTTAACGTGTTCAAACAAATAACAAAGTTTTCGCATGCTGATGAGAACGCCACCGCGTCCGGATTTCGACTGCCACCGACTGGCAGTGACATATTTTCATTTGACACGCGGAGAACGGGGCGGGCTCGACTAGCGGCCGAGGAATTCCGCAAATCTACGCGGCACGATCGATCCTTTTTTTTTTGCACGTTCAAACGCGCCGGGCCATGAATACTCGGAAATAACCCGTGAAAAATAACAGACTGAACAACGAGCGACAGGCCGATGCAAGGAATTTTGCATCGAATCGCGTCTCAATCAATAATAATTTACATACGCGTTCGCCTAATTCCACGAAGAGCAGGCAAATCGGGAGATCCGAGGCGTTGAGAGATACGTGAATTTTGTACGAGGCATAATTAGAGGGGGCCGCCGGCCCGTTTTTTTCCGGCCGTCAAAAATGCACTTCCGGGTCGAGTGACGCGATAACCGTTTACAGGTCTCGCGTGATCGTCGAGATCCCTCTCTTTCTTTTTCAACCATCAGCCGTAGAAAGATGTACGGGGGTGTGCCTGTAAAAAGGTGGCGCGACTTCGGCGAGTATCTCGGCTTTGCGTGTTCCGGCGCGAGAGACAAAACACAGCCAATATAAAGTGCACCCCCGACCCTCCGGCGTGATACGGCCGTACGGTTCTCTCTCGGATATATCACTGGAAGAAATATCAATGGGGAGAAAAAATGCAGACGGACGCAGATTTTACGTCCCCTTGGAATCACCTGGCGAAACGAAGAATAATTATGCCTTTGAACAGGAACAAATGACGGCCACGACTGCTAATCTTTCTTTTACTGCCTTTATAATCGTCGGGGTAGCGCCGCGGTTAAAGTGTTCAATTCCCGTACCGCCCGCACGTAACCCGCAATTCGCTTTTATCGCGAGATGTTTTAAAGATAAACACGTAATGCTGTTTTAAAGACCATTGTAAAAGTCCGACGATATAATTGGCGTGGCTCACAGAGCGGCCGCACCGCCTGGCGCTGTCTCGCAAAATTTCTAATTCACTTTGCAAACGGTGTGACGCGCGCGAGAAAGAATCTCGCCCGATCGCTCAACGTCTCGGCAACGGGGAATCCCGGGCTTTCCCACGTTTCCCCCGTAGGGAGGCCAAGTTTACGGTAAACAGGCTTCGTGCCTGTAATTATTTACGTTATTCTCGCGATACGATCTCGAGCGCGGTTTATGAACTCATCGCTCGTGACTTCGCTCTATCCCCTTTAACGGGAAAGCGTGTCTCACGTTGCACGTTCAGTTGACTAAAGCGTTATTAACTTCCAAAGTAAACTCACTCTTTTCCTCGTGGCACACTTTTGTACATAGTCGGATCGTTACATAATGCTCGATGAAAAGCTAAGCTCCTACGTACGTATGCAAGTATACGGCGCGCGGGGTACGGCCGGTCCGGCTGGCAATTTGCCTTTGCATACCGTGGTCTCACTCCAAGTATGAATAATAATGACCCTGGATATGTGAATTACGAGGCGATTATCTACGACGGGCGGACGGAGTGCAGGCAACCCGCGTTGGTTATTGCACCCTAGCGTACAGCGATGTCGGGAATCGATTCTATGACTCGGCATAACAGAGGTATACCAGATATATTTTCCCTACTCCGACGCTGTGCCGTTCCCTGTAGTTGATAGATAAATAAGTGACAACAGAATTGACACTAGTTTACCATTAAATAACAACTCGAAGCAGGTATTTGCAATTGTGTTAAGGTACTGAATCTTTTAATATGAACACAATTTAATGTACTGAATAATTAATGTATAAACGCAAGACGATATTCATTATAAACGATATTAAATGAATAATTAAAAAATGTGTACTAATTTTATATTACCAAGATTTAATTAACTAATGTTGATGTCAATTATCAAGGATTAGATGAAATTAAATATGTAAATTAATTATGTACAAAATGTTCTGTTTCTTTTTTGTTTAGCTATGTATTTTATCAGGATATATATTCGGGATGGAAAGGGATGGAAACTTAGTACAACGTTTCTCCACAAATGGCGCCACCTGACGGAGCAACCCCTTCAGAGAAAATAATAAAATTTTAAAGAGATGTATATACCGATGTACAATATGTATAATGATGTACATAATTTTTTAAATTTAGTTAAAATTTTGCTAAATAAACTAGCAAAAATATAATACATATGTTGGCTTGCGTAATCCTTCAAATTAAAGTAAATAGCCTTCATTTATAATCTTTTTATAAACAATAGCAAGAACAATTAAAAGAATTTCTCATTCAAAAATATCTCATCTGCCAATAGATTCGTTTTATTGATTTAGTCCTTTCCAATTTCTGTGTAATATTTTCACATTTCATAAAACACGATCTCGCATTGACAACCTAGATCCCTTGTTGTTGTTTCGGCGAATTTCGCATGCAAATTGACGTAAAGCTTATATGCACATGGGAAATAACTCGCATGCGGTATAAAGAACAATCCATTTTATTTTAAAAATAAGAATATTGTATCATAATTTGAGACTAAATTTATTTTAAAGCTATTAATTCGTAATATGCAATTGATTTGAGAAAGTGAAGTTTGTTCTATCATACGATAATATTAGATTTGATAGTTTAGAATGTAATTTCATCTTTTTGGATGTATGCGAAATATGCACACAATTAGAAATGTATACTATCTTGCTATACTATACATATGTGTCTGTCATCTACCGTCCGTTTCCAATTGTTTAAGTTTCGTGCTCGCAATGGGCTCGAGAGGGTAGAATGTCCAGACAAAGGATCCGCGAGTAGATATCCTCACTGTGATTTGTCAAAAACATTCCTCGACCGCGAATTTGTACCGTTTTGCTGTGATGAGTGTATGCATACGATGCGGTATGTCTCTCACTTCGTTCAAACGAGTTCCAGACGAAGGGTGCGCATATGGAAAGATAGTTTGAAAAATAGTAAGAGCTGTATTGGCTCGTATAATCAATTTCATAATCCGGAATAATATTGAGATTTCTTGCGTATGATATGTAACACACTTTTGAATATTGTTTTATTAACAATTAGTAAATTTTTATATATGTTATATGTTTGGTGATACACAACTATTTTAAACACACTGGTATATACATAAGTTTAAAAGTTTATTTTAATATCATTCATGTTTTGCACAAGTAATTGCATGAATAAAAATTGATGAGAATTTCGATATAGATAAGCAAATTTTACATGTTTATGATTGTAAAATGGTAATCAACAAACGACATATTTATAACAACTTCTACACTAGATTATAAAAAAATTAAGCACTTTTACAGATTCTAATATTGCCTAAATATTTGCTAATAAATATGAATAAATATATTATAGGGAAAATGTACTATATATATTTACTATTTTTTCAAATCTTTTATTACTTGATTTTTATTAGACACACTATAACGTTATGATGAAAATATTCCATGTCAAACTCGTAAAAGTGTCCTTTTTCATAGACTGGCTCCGGATTTCCAGCTATTTTCTGTTTCTAACATAGTTACAGTTGAGAATACAAAGTTCTCATCCATTCGACAACAGTCTATGTAGGTCGAGCTTGAGAGAATCGTCTTTTAATTAACTACTTTTGAAATTAACGCGACAAGGTTGGAAAAACAAAGCCAGGGGAGACTCAAGGGGAAGTCGTAAATAAGAACGAAATGAGAAATGAGAATACGTAGAAAACTATTCGTTACTCTCAGTATCATCAACTAATGAAAAGATATACACTATACTTTCCAGCGCTAATCTTACAAGAAGAAAGAAAGAGTTCCGCAGTTGAATAAATACTTGCTGCTGTTAAGAGGCACGTATTGTTTATAAATCATTAAGAAAAAGAAAATGTATCAACCTATTTTTTTTTTAAGAATTATGAATATCGCCCCAAGAGACTACATCTGTATACGTAAGTATATAAAAGTGGTTGGATTTTATATACAGTTGAACTATTTTTTTTATTTTATATACCGTTTATGTACCGTAATATCTAGCAAGCAATTGTCGAGCGCATTGTACCGTACTGTATCGAATCCAGCGGAGACTATCACTTACGCTGAATTTAAAAATCAAGTTAATGGTCAGCGTGTTATTTCCACGAGATGAGCTACGCCCCGTTGCGCCTTCTTGCCACGGGGAGATAGAACGGGAGAGCTCTCCACCCGTTTCGCCATGATTGTAGCAGAATCCTCGGCAAGAAGTAATCTCTTTCTCCCGAGGTACGGTATCTCACGCCGAGGCGGGATATTTATTTATGGTGATTAATCACGCAAAGCCGGAGACGCGGATCCGAGAGAAGTGCCCAGAACTGAAGGAGGCACGAAAACGAGCAAACATTAGAAGCGAGACGATAAGACTGGCTCGCATAATGCCGTGGCGAATGAACGAAACGCGCGCGCGCTCTCTCTTTCTCTTTCTCTCTTTCTTGAAACGTCACCCCCACGCTGTAGTATTTTCTCAGTCGAACAAATCGCGTTCGCTATATTTCTTGACGATTCATTTCTGAGAACATCGTTGCATTCGTTGATCTTCCAACCTTCGTCCGCCGCGTTTCCGACAACCGCGAATCGTTTCTCCGTCTGCGCTCTTTTGCATTGTTCTTTAAATGGAATTATTCGTCACATTAAGATATTACAATTGATCGCCTAACATCCTAATTTCCAGACACATACATTAATCATGTGCATGTAGATTTACATTCCTAAACCATTTATAATCATAAAATACACAAAATATTATATATATATATATTGTCTGTCTGGAGCGAATTTTGTAGGTATGTTTTACTGTGTGTGTTAGAGTAGAATTTCCATTATTATAAGCGCGTAATGATAAAATATTGCGTAATATGATGAAATAAAATTTTATTTTCATGGATCGTGTGCTTCGCGCACTTTTTACTTTACATTGTTATCTAGCTATTTATGTCATTCAAAATTTATATTAAATTTATTTTTTACGAGATTTATTTTTTAAGAGTTTTAAAAAATTTTGATAACGTTGGTTACCAGTGACCGCTGGAAAAACACCATTGAAAGTCAGATGACCGGTCACTGTATAAACAGTAAATCGTCAATATTCGACGTGTTGATTTATATTCTATATAAAATTACTAATTTATTACATAGCATGTAAATATATCTAGTTATAGATGATTTTTTAAAGAATCGTCGAGTAATAGTTTTTGGGAAAAGAAATTTATTCGGAAGATTCGCTTTGGGCTCACTTGATTTTCGCAGAGATCCGATTGGACAGTTAATTAATCGGGGCATGAATCGACGAATAAATCGTTATCCACCTAGAACTGGGTAGAAATAAACGCCGACTACGCACAGATCGGAATGTCTGCGATCCGAACTAATGAGCAATTAGTAACAGAGCCGCTTGCTCTGTACGTAGTACGGGAACGAACGTGGCCGCCACATGCCTCACGCTAAACATTGCCGCCCAGCTGCCTATCGTTAAAGATTTATTGTCCGCCTACACGTGTGCTCATTGCAAGAATACGTCTCTCCTTGCCAATGCGTATTTTCATAAATTGACTTGATCGTTCGTTTTGCGATAGATTTTTCAACGGTAATGTACACTAAAGCGTTATACGAATGAAATTTATCGGACCGTAAAATTTTAATCATTATTAAATGTAACTAGTAATTACAATATTACTTTACGACTAGCAATTTATCGCTTGGTTGAAGTTTCTTTTTCATTTTTATTAGATGTAACATAACGCATATGATATCTACTTTTTATTTCTGTCTATTTTTTTATATCTTTTTCTTCTTATTAGAGGAAGGTATAATGAAATGTTTACTTAATTAGCTGTGTTAATTATAAACGATAATTCAGTGCGAAATTATCGGAGAAAGTTAATTTGTTTTAATCGGTATATCCTGCTCTTATCATAATACAAACGGTTTTATGTGTCTTTAGTGCGAATATGATATTTGTAAATACAACCAATTGTAATAATTGTCGAATGATCAATATACATATTTACTGTCGCGAAGTAATGTGTGTCATAAATGAGACTCTTTGTTGAATATAATAAAGCAACTCTCATATCAATCTGTTTTATAAGGATAGAGTTAACTAAAAATTCACTTCGTTTCATCTCACAGCGATGCTTCCAATTCTTTTGGAATATGTTTAGAACCGGGAAATATATTTCGACAATTTTGGGTACACATAACTATGAATCAGTGACGTTATGTAAAATATCCGACTATTCGACGTCGGATTACAACAGGCAAGAATATTCCAAGAGAATTCGAGCTCAGGCGTTATGGGCTCGGGGATTAGGGAATACAATCACCCGCGCGAAATAATCGTAGATCTCTCGCGCTCGATTTATCGTGAAATTCACAATTTATTTAACCTCGGCCGGCAGAGAGAGAGAGAGAGAGGAGGGAAGGGGAAGGGAGAAAGAAGCGACTCCCAGAGCTAGGGAAAATCAGAGATTGTGTAGCAAGGGTTAAGAAAATCGATCATTCGGCAAACACGCGGACGCGCTGCCGTAGCTGCAGGGTTATCGTGCGGAAGGAATGACGGTAATTGCCGGTTTTGTCTTCCGACGAGGCGACGCTAGACGCCTTTTAGACGTTATGAAGCGGCGGCCGACGCTGCCGCGCCGCCTTTCACATCGGGATTTGACTTCGTCGTCGTCGTCGTCGTCGTCGTCGTCGTCGACAACGTCGTCTTCGACGGCATTCGGTTCCGTAATATTAAGGCACAGTCTGGAGACGATGACAAGGACGTGCCACCTCGTGTTCACTGGCGCATGGCACAATTTTACTCGAAGAGCGTCAAGTAATTCTTCATTAAGTACGAACGAATAATTCACGCCGTGAGGCGAGGCGAGTCGAGGTAGATACGCGTAAAGAGCCGAATGAAAATTGCATCCCTCTGAACAAATGAGTACGATCTTAACCAACATTAAATTTCCCCTTATAGCTTCGATTTTTGGTAAATTTTAAACATCGCTTTTTTTATATTAAAAACCTTACTAATAAACAGTAAACAATAAGAAGATAAAGAAATTTTTAATTGTGCATTCTTTAAAATCGAGTACTTATTGTATTAACGTTTTAATGTTAATTGTTAATATTACTGGAATATATGGATTAATATGGATCAGAGATGCTAATGAAAATTACGGTATGATGCGCATGTCGCGCGAACTCGGGCGGAATGACATTTAGATTTCGTTGATTAAACGTACAAAGGGATGGAGCCTTCTTGCTTCTCAGGCCATTTACAGGGCGAGGCGGACGGTGTCCTGCACCTGACGTCGTAAGGGTGGACGAAAGGGGTGGGCTAGAGGTGGTACAAGCGTCAGGAAAGAGCCGAACAAGGAGAGGAAGGTCGGGCTAATTGGATGTCGGAGGCGCAATCTTGTGGTCTCCATTTGTCATTCGGTAGCGCGAGAAACGCGTCCCCGTTGCCTTGGTCCACCTTGTGCTTCTCTATCTTTCGCTTTATCTCCATTTTT
The DNA here is from genome assembly GCA_011638315.1 of Tetramorium parvispinum. Lineage (NCBI taxonomy): Eukaryota > Metazoa > Arthropoda > Insecta > Hymenoptera > Formicidae > Tetramorium > Tetramorium parvispinum. Next base: position 34,270 of record VBVR01000008.1, read on the forward strand.
CCTCGCCCTTTCCACGCCTGGCTCCGCAAGCTTCTCTTTCTCAACACGCTTTGACTCACGTGGAATCTATCTTTGAATTCGGCGGTCGCGCCGCTCCGCCTGGACGTTGGCTGGATATTACGAGAATTCTGGAGCACCTTCGAACCTTCCTGGAATTCGATCCACGTCTCCCGGAGGTCGCGCCAAAAATCCCACGACTGCCGCCGATCCCCTTCTTGTCGACGCGCACCCGGCGCACCCCTAATACGTATGAGGTACCCCGATTGGGATTCGAGAGATACGATCGATTAACAACTGAGAATCTGACAAGAAATTCACTGTAGAGCCAATTAAATTGTTTTACATCAAATATAACAACTAAATAATTTTTAATTGCATTCAGTATACTGTTGCATATATGTATGTATATCTTTTACTTTGAAATTAATTCATTATTAAATGCTGGTTGCAACGCTTAAATTGAGATATAATTGAGTTAATATAAAATAGTCTACTTTGAACATAAATAGACATACTTTATTGACGGGCACATACGTGGAATTCTTTTTCGTACATCGCGTAGCGACGGTTTACTCGAATGGTCGTCGGATATTACAAGAATCTAGACATTGCCTTTGACTTCCCCGGCATTTAATACACACATAACTCATCTCGCACAGCAAAGTCCTATGACTCTCGCCGTTATATGTTCCACGAACTAATTACCGTTGAAATTTACATGAACGCGGAACGAAGCATTAAGGTTGACACAAAGGCCGCGTTGTTGCCTCAACCTTCTCGATTATAGATAAATGAACGATAATATGCTGTGGACAATGAAAATGTCTCGTAAGACTTGACGTTTCTATAAAAAAGTCCTATAAACGCTTTCTATAAAAAGAAATTAATAGATAAATATAAGCGAATTGATTATAATTAGACACTTTAATTCGAACGGAAAAAAACGACGTAAAGCTGTTCGTATCTCTTTATAGTAGATAGAAAAGCAGATTAATGATAATAAGTGCGATAAGAACTGAACTGGAAACATTGTTCCTCTACAAAGTTCCTTTAACTAACTTTTCCACTGGCATTAATTACGGCCAGTGTCGTAGGAAATACGCGAAATACGCGCGCGACCGCTTTGAGCAACAATCAACGATAATTGTTCCCTTCTCGTAAAGTTGTTCTTAGTGTCATTAAAATTACTTCGTAATGTGAAGTAAAATAGACGTTTACTTACACCATCGCTGGTCTTGTAATCCAGTCGCATTAATCGGGAAAACTATAGTTGCGAACTTACCTGAAACAAAAAATACGTTTTTTTATTGAATATTTTTAGTTATATATATGTATGTATGTATGTGTGTGTTTAAATTTATATGCAAAAAAGTATTAGATTCCGAAATTGATACATAAAACCGTTTAAAATGGTTCGAATTACACCAAGACAACTGATTTCGAAACCGATGATGTTATTTGGTTTGCGATGCTGGAAAAATCAATACCGAAATGCATATATTGCATATTAACTACATTGGAGCGGTTGCGCAAAATCAATACACGCATTCCACGTTTAATAAAACAATTTAAAACAATTTAAGTTACTGAAGAAATAATGCGTAAAATATCAAGATAATTTTTATTTTTTCAGCAAAATGTATTTTTCACACACATTTTGATAATCGCTGGCGAGATGTAACGTGATGTAGGTACGAATGTGAACATGAAAGTGGAAATTTTCCAAATTTCCATAGGTTACAATTTTTTTCAAAAAATCTGTTTTTTTCCTAGACGTTGTTGTATTCGTTTTTCATTGCTTAAATTTTAATAAATACCAGTTTTTTCATGTTTCTTCGAGTTATTTTATTAAACGAAAGGATGTGCGTAGAAATAAAATAGTAAAACAGAGATTAAACAAGAGAAGTTTTAATTATACTCCATATTGAATGATGATAGTTGTGAAATTTCTGTGAAATTTGATTACTATTATATTTGAGAGAGGTAAAAGTAATTCGAACGCATAACAATTGTACAAAGAAATGACGTATTTAAGGGAGGGAGAGTAGAATGTCGGAAGTAGAATTCTTGGTGAGCAATGGCAAGTGCTGATAGCGCGGACAGCGTGATCAGTCTTCCATTATGCTTGCGTGAACGAGCCTTTATTATCTAAGGATTTGCTATGAAAGGCGCGAATAGGGTCATTCTTCGATTGCTACTAGTTCCAATATTTCCATGGCGGTCCCTAAAGAAAAGTGATCTCCAAGACCATCCTTACAAATCAACCTCTTTGTTCGGAAGACGACTTATCAACGACGATAGACAAGGTAGCGAGAAACTATTTTTTTTCTCTTCGATTGAATACCCAAAACGAAAAGCGTACGCAGACATAAGAGCACTCTGTAACAAATTACACGATTTGTCCCTACGCAATTTGTCAATGAGAAGAAACGAAAAATTGGCCAATTCTTAACCATTTTCTCGGATTTCTATTTCTATTTCTTGTCAAATATTTCTTTCCTCAAGAAAAATAGAATTGATAAAATTGATCGCTAGAATTCTCCAGTTTATTAGATAATCATCCTGAAATAATATATCGCAAATTTACCGTCGATCTTGCCGAGAGGTTTTTGAAAGTTTACAATGATAGAAGATGTCTGAAGTTTTACCAGAGTTATATAATTTGCTCATAGATCGTGATGTTCCGTATTAGGATCGGTAGGATTATCGGCAGTGGATCAGCAACTAACTGTAAGAATTAAGAACCGCCGTCGAATCGAATTCGTTCTCGAGTTTCCGAGGAGGTACGATAAGACGAGATGGTTTACACGAAGAAGAAAGTCGTCTGCGTCTTCGTGGCTGTGCAAAGCGTGGCCGCGCGCGTGCTAGCCCGGTTGTCTATCTTAACAGAAGTCGTGCGAGAGATTAACCTATCTCTGATAAGAGGGACCAGGTGGTGGGACTGGAAAGACTGGCGGCGGGCAAAGAAAGAGAAGTAGGAAGAAGAACTGGAAGAAAGGGGACGAGAACCTTGCCTACGGGTCTGAAATCCGGAATAAGAAGTTCCGGACTGTTCGAGGCTGCGGGCTGTTGGTAGGTGATAGCGAGAGGGAAGACGAAGAAGATGGCAGGAGGGAAGGGGAGGGAAAAAAGAATCGAGGGAGAGAATGAGAGAAGAGACCGAGAGATAAATCGAGGACCCGGGGCGACCAGATAAAAGTCACTAACAAGTAACAAAGGTTTCGTCGTTGGGTTGAGAAGCAAGAGAAGAAAGAGGGAGAAAGGAAGAGAAAGGAAAAAGATGTGCTACATATTGGTTCCATCGCCTTCCTTCGTCCGTTGGTCCTCGGAGGTTTTTGTTCTCTTCTCTCGGACTCGCGGAAAAGTCCCTCTCAGTTTCTCGCAGGAGGCAGCATACGCCAATTTTGAAGTGCGGGTCTTTCGATTGCAATTGTTTTTTACCAGGATCCATCAATTTTATATGTTACTCGAAAATTCGAGCCATTATTTGATTGATCATCGGTTATTTAATTTTTGGCATTGATAAAAATTATTGGCTCGTATTTCTATTTATCTACATTTATGGAAACATAAAATAAAACTGATCACCATATGTCGCATTGATATTTGCTTCAAAACCTCTTCCATTTCTACTCAGAAAAAAATATTTGATATATATAAATGTAATTAGAATGTCATATAAAAAAATAGTAAAAAAGCACTATGCTTTTTAAATATTTGGAAATATGTATACTATATATGTATGTTTGGAAATATACTTTATCTACATAATTTGCTACAGATCATGTGTTTGCAGCTAATAATCGAAATAAGGTAAGAAGATTGTGAAGAGAGAAAGAGAGAGTCATTTGTTATGCGTGACTGGCGGCCAACTGAACTAAAATTGTGGTAGAAACAAGGACCACCCAGCTGACGGTGTGGAAGGTGGAGAAAGTAAGTATAAACTTTGGAAGAAACTCCCGCTTGCGAAGAATAAAAAAGACAGAGTTTTACTTATCGCGCCTCCGACGAAATCGCGAAACTTGTACCCGCGAACTCAGTGACAAAACGCCGCGTAGTTCTCTCCCGTATAATATCTTCCGCTTCCTTTTCTTGTTAGAGATACGCCCGCGTGTCGCCTCAAATATATAATTTACTTTAGTTTGAAACATTTCGCACACACGGAAGGCCGCACGTGCTATAACGGAGTTTACGAATCTGCTACATCCTTCGTACGATTCCAATTCCATATTTGCACGAAAAACTTCGTTATAACGAAAATTTCGATTGGCTTCCTGCAAATATTGTCGAATTTGAACATATTACGTAATAAGGATTGATAAGTTGCGCATTAAAGGATTCCGAAATGACAGATTTCAAAAGAGAACATTATTTTTTTACAAATGATCCATTTTTTACAAGTTAGAAAGTTAAAGAAAGAATCAATATATTAATATTAAACCATAATAATTTTGTTGTAAAATCTTTGCGTAAAAATAATATAACAAGTTATTTTTATTATCTAAGATTTTAAAGATATGTACAAAAAAAAAGAGAAATTCTGGTCTGTCGCGGTAACTGTTCTCCTTTCGGTCCGAAGGTTAAAAACGAGCTCTGAAAGCGCAAGGCCGATGGAGCGACGGTACTATAAGGATGATATCAACTTATCTATAACCTGAAGGTAAGGTGGCTGCCGACCTCCCATCGGCTTCGTAGCCAAGCTCACCTACCTCTCATCTCGCCTACGCCGATACCCGACCTTGATTGAAAAGCAGATGACGCGGAATAAGGAGTTTTCCGGAGGTCCAAGGAAAATGTCTTCTACCCCCCCGAGGCTCTCCAATTTCTCAGAAACGTGGAATTTATTTCATTCCCCAAGGTCTGATGTAGGACGAGGTGAAAAGGAAAAGGGAGATAGAACGGAAGAGGAAACATCCAGAAGCAAGCCTAGGCGATAACCCTCTGCGAAAGACATCTTCCAACCGACTTATATATATATATATATATATATATGTATATGTATAAAATATATATATATTTTTTCAGTAACGTAAAATAGATATGATGCGAATTTCGCCATCATTTTTGACAAATATATGTCGAGATTGCGAATTGCGTGCAAAACCTATGCTCTTTGCATGATAAATTTCCAATATTTTTATATGTCTCTTAGTTGGTGCGTTAGTAACGAAGTAGCGTAAAAAAATATTGATATAATTAAAAAACATCTCTTCGACGTTAAAGTGACATTAATTAATATCAGCAAGTTTTACTACGAACGCTACTTTTCCTGAACATGTATATGCGCGTGTGTATATGCACGTATATTTTGTCGATGGTATGCAGAGTTTATGCAGAAGTTATTCAGAATGCTGTACATAAAACTTAAGGCGTGTAAAGGGAGCTATCAATTCCGATAAATTTAACGATTTTCGCAGGAAGTACATGGCTTGTACGCCGGCGGAAGAATGAGAAGGCAGAAGTAGAACGTAACGAAAGGTCTCCGGGGATTAAATCGATGCTTTACGGTTGCACTGAGATACTGGAGAACGACGGAGGTGGTTAGTTGCAAATCAAGATTAACGCGTAGTTCGTGTTATGCGTATGTGAAGAAACTCGAGCCGTGTTTCTCGGCAAAAAGGACTGCTCCAGTCACGTAGATTCTTTACGCGAGGAGCCACTCACTACTTCCTTTTCGAATTACCGCACGAACTGGAAGAAGAATCCTTCAACTTGCAAGGAGAAAAAAAAATGAGCGAAATAATAGCGTTTCTCTTGATCGAGATGTGATCGATACAAATCGATTCAACTATTTCGGCCGATCGATTATGTATGTACATTTCCGATTTTTTGATAAAAGAAATAAACAGTGGATATATTTGTATCTATAAAAGAATAATATAGGATTGTAAAGGTGGAGAATACTGTCGCAAAAAAAAAGAAATATCTATTCAAAGTATATATGTTGCGGCGTTAAGACGTAAAAAAAGTAGAATAGTCCCAGTAGAAACGTGTGGCACGAAGTAGGTCGCCGATGGTTGAAGACAACCTGGTACTACGTCCACGGAATTACAGTGGTGGTTCGCATTCACCTAAAGGACTACCCTTTCACAGGAATAAACTGGGTGTTGTAAAACCTCAGGGAGCGTCGTGAGGAGGTTAAGAATCCACAACGAAAGGCGGGCATGGGTTACGACTGGCTCAACGTGAGACGTTAGAGGAACGATGCCGAGGTAGGGCGTAATGTGGCCCATGTTGGAAGTCGAGACACGCGGTGAACAATCCAGTGTTGATAACCGCACATCGGCGGCGGCATGTTAATGCCTCGCCACACAATCTCGTCCCGCTGCTCCCACCTTTCGCTTTCAGATCGCTAGCAATCACTATCTATATTGATCGACATCCCTTGAATATCAACCTATCGGAAACACGCGGCTGATCGGCAACGATCTCGCCTTTGTGCAACTTCTTTCTACTGCATGTCATTTCTCAAATATCTGCACTCCAAAGTTTCTAAATGTTTCATGGAATGATGTGTAAAAAACCGCAATTATATTTATTTTTTGCCATTTAAGAAATGATAATCGGTGCAAAATATTTACACTTGGATTAATTGGCCACTCGGATAAAATTGATAACTATCGAAATAAGAATTATTATTCTCCCATTCTCGCGTAATATTTTATATATAAACGTCTTTAAGCGGACAACAACGTATTGTTCACATCGAAAGATTGAATTTTTTAAATCGCGCGTAACAGAATTTAGCTTTACGATTGTCTTTGTAGACCCGCTGACCGGAAAACTTCCTGTCGAGGACACAACATCGGCGGGCTTTACGAGGCGCGCTACCCCTCGAGATTCTTCACGGAGGAACATCGTTCGGGGACGAGGTTCATCGTTGTGCGCTCGTGCGAAGGACGCGTCGTTACTCTTCATCTGCGAAATGACCTTTAATAGCGATGATGGTGAAATATCGCCGTGGAATTTCTTCGGCGCGAGGGTACACGAAGGGGTGGCTGGCCCCGGGCGCTATTATTTCGTCGGGCGCTTGACAAACGATTACGTGGGCGCCACTTTCACAAGAACTAAGAAAACACTCTCGCTAAATCATAAGGAGCCATTACCGGAGGCGCGGACGCCGCATATAATACACGGGCATTTGGACGAAGGGTTCGTTCAGTCTTTCGTTTTTCGCGGGGCCCTCCCGCCACGATTTGTCAAGTTTCAAGGAAGATACCCTCGTGTTTGTCTTTCTCCTTATGCCCCTCCCCCCTCTTCTTTTTCCGCACGCCGAACATTTTCGCTCGATGAATTTTGCAGGAGAAAACAGTCTCGGCGCGATGCGATGATCCTTTCAGATCCAACATAAAAATTCATGAAACTGGACAGCAACCTAATGAGTTTCACCGCAAGTAGTACTTTTTCAAGCGAGATATATATCTCAGGAAAGAAATTACATTCTCTTACATTGCGAAGTAGCCCCGGCGTAAAAACATTTCATTAGCCTGTTACATGCGACTCGGATTGATCTCGACATCTCGATGCGTGCACGAAAATAAACAGGATACATCAAAAAGCCGAGATTTCGCGGCAGAGGGAAGATTTTCCCGTCGCGTTACCACCGACGGGTTTTCGGTGCCCAGGGTTATACGAGTTTAACACGATCTACCGATAATAACGGGGTCATAGCCTCGTATCCACTCGGTTAGCTCGATGCTCGCGCCGAGTCACGCAACCATGTGTCACGCAAGTGCCAAGTATAGCGTGCCCTCGCGACACGACACGGCCCACGACGCCAATTGTCACGGCACAGGGATCCTTAATTATTGTCTTCGGGGGCCGGCCCTCCTCGTTAACTACGTGTATATCCCTTTCAATGTCGTGCGTGGACGTCGGAGGGGGGAAAAAAAATCCAGGCCATCATGCATTTCGATGGTGATCGCTCGCGCAGATAATCGTCCGCCCACCTTTTCACTTAGCCATGACCATCCTTCATGCTACATGAGATACTATTACGGCACGCTCGCGAAGCTTTCGCGATAGTTTCCTCGATCTCCTCGATAACCTTCCAGCGCGTACACGGCTTACGTTGTACGCGTTATACGTAATTCCCCATTCGTGAGTGCATTAGAAGCTGTTCGACCGCCAATGGAAATGCACGCAATTGCAGGATGATTGCCGGTAATCGCACGCGGGGCGTAGCGTGAGCGAATTAAACCTCCAGTTAGTTTTAGTTAATGGAGACGACGCTTAGAAATGTTTTATCTCGAAATTAGATGTTTTAACTTGTCAGCCGGAAACGATTAAGGGCACGGCGGTTCAAAGCCGCTTAATGAAGCTGGGTCTTTAAACTCGGTCATGACGCTTATTCTTTGAATAATTAACAATGTCGTGCATAACGCTTGCGCTGCCTGCTCGCCTGAAACCGGATGACTGCATCGGATCTGACACTGACACTGACTGCTCCCATCGGGAGCAAGCCCTCCGCAGGCCTTCTACAGTCGGTTAGAATTGCTTACCACTTACCTTCACTGTATTGGCGAGCCGAACACAGGCAAGATGTTTAACGCTCGAGTTAATCTGCCGACGTGTGATTTAACCTTCCGGTGAACCGGAGTGTGCACGAGATAGCGACAGTTGCAACGTGGGAAATCATGGGTCTCAGCATTGTGTAGAAAATTATATTGATACTAAAATTACACCATTAAAAATTAAAAGAGTCTGTACTATTCAGTACACTTCGCTACAAATATGTATAACCTTTTAATTATATTTCGACTGTTAGAAATTAATATAATTATCAAAAATAATTATTAAGTTTAAGCAAATATACATATTTTAGTTGGAGTATTTTAGATTTTTTAATTTTATGCACGGCAGATCAAAGAATATGGTAGAAATTAAACGTTTTTACCGATGTATACTTCCTCTTTCTTCGAAAAGAAAGCGAAAGTCGTGGACGGGGTTACGCGGATAAAACATCGGCAGCAACCGCCACGACAGTAACGGCAGTCGCTCGAAATATAAAACGAAGATCACTTTGCGATAACGGACATATGCCTTGCACGAAATGAGCTATAAAAACATCATAAAAGAGCGACCATGAAGTTACGTTTTCGTGTTTTAGACCGCAAGCTTTGCTTTGCCAGTGCCGACTGCTTGCTCTTTGTGATATTTCATATTTTTCTTTCGCCTGTTTGCAAGTACGCAATGCGTGTGAATCCGTCAAAAGAATTGATCTTTTAAACTGAATACCAGATGTAAATAAATTCGAAGAACAGTGTACGCAAACATTTCAATTTTATCATTTTAAGGAATAATGTATTTAATATTGAATTAAAAAATTAAATTGACTTATTATTTATTCAGCTTTAAATTTATTGTACTATTATATCAAGAGTATTATGTCATATAATATCGTAAATTCTAAAATAATTGGTAAAATTCAATCAGAGAAGCTCCAAATTTGTAAAATATCGATCTTATAACCTTATTAATTTATTCAATAATCTTATTTGTATCGTAATACAGTTTTTATCTGATATTATGTCGGTGCAAGGTGTTATGAACTTAAATCGTAATAACGTGAGGGATAAAAGAGATAAAAGTTTGAGGAGCAGGGAGTATCGCGAAATTTATGAGCCGTCGCTCCACAGGTCACTGCAGGCGATATTTCGTATTCTCGGCATGCTTTTAACGAACTTCCTTCTCCTTATAAGCGCGTCGTTAATAGACCCAGCAGCTACTAAAAGCGGTCTATGAATACGAATCTTTAGATAAAGACAGAGACCAGGATAGGACAACACGGTTTACGAGCTAAAATATATTATATTATATTATACAGGAGATGATAGACATAAAAGAGACACTCGGAAAAGAAAACCAAAAATGTATGTTGAAATATATTTCATCTTGACTAAATCCAGAAGAAAGAGGGGGGAGGAAGAAAGATAAGAAAGAGACAGAGCAAGAAAGAAAAATGGCATATTTCATTGCACAAAGATGCAAAAAAAGAATCTTCCCGTGCTAAAGTACCGTGCTCGTAAACCGCGAGGAAAAGTACTATTACATATGACAAGCGCAAACACATTTCCGTTTACACTGTAACTTTCGCATTTGCGGGGCAATAAAACGTGACATAACTAAATTCAACGTCGAAAGGCGGAAACTCTATTCTTAATGTATAGAAAGAAAAGACTGTTAAATAATTATGACAATCTTCTTATTTAATCTTGTATTTTAGCAATTTTAATAATATTACAAGGAAAAAGACTATGAATGAAACAACTTGTAATTAATTTTAGAACAAGTACACGCTCACACAATTGTATATAAAATTCTTTAATTATGTGTAAAGTAAAGAAATTTAACATATAAATGATTAATGTAACAATATTTATTTCACGCGGAATCTAATTATTAGATTAAAATCATATTCTTTCATTATCTCTATTAATTTAATGAATTGAATATCTGTCATTTAGAACATGTGTCAATTTTGCTGAAGATTTTTGCTAGAAGTAATAATACATGTCGGTAATTTTATCTTTTTCATAATTTTATTAGCATAGTTTCACGAATGATGCATTAGCAGAATGACCAGCTGAGAAAAGAAAATGAATATTAGTGATAATATCATCGCTATTACGAGTCATGTGTTACTCGTGATAATGTGGCAACTAGAATTGTCGAAGCGTGACTCGTCTGCGATTCTGGTTAGCTTACGGAATCGTCATGTAAGACAGGATGTCACGAGCCAATTCAACGGCTCGTCACGTATCTTTGCGGTTGCAAAGGGACGACTCAGCGACCCAGACACATCACGTACTGTATTTATAAACGAACACCGTGCGTGTATATTTTCTAAAAAAAGCTATACGAAATCGATCATCGATTCATCTTTTGACCCACAGCTACCAGGCATAGTAATCGAAGATCATGATGGCGCGTTTTACCGTTAAAATTGACAAATTAACGAGTCACGTTTTACCCTTCGCTCTTCTCGAAGACCAGTGCTCTATGATTAGCAAGGATCATATCGCGCGTTATTTATATTTTCAATCTTCAAGACGATTGTAAAAAACATTAAATTCATGTACATAGAGTTGTATGAAGCTTTTACATGAAAATAATACTCAGATCGTAAAACTTGGTAAAGTTGACAACTAAAACGTTTGTTACAATAAATCTCAAAGGATTTGTGAGACTGCGCTGCGAAGTCACTTGAAAAAGTCGGTCACGTATGATCAGACACTTCACTCGTTTCTCCTTGTTTGCGTCAAAGATATTAAAAAGTATTAAATCCATATACAAACAAACACTACGAAAAGTACTGAAAGATTGAACCGGTATGTATGACCGCTCGCACAAGAGAATCATTTGATTTTGTTCCGCTGCGAAAGAGGTTTGGCTTAATGGCGTCATCTTAGCTCTCGTGCGACAAAATCTCGTGAAAGGTGCTTGAGATGAGAATATAAAACAGAAATATGTAGGGAGCTAGGTCCAAAAGCATACGATAGATCGAGGGTGGATAGAGAACGCGAGAGGGAAGAAAGAGAGAGATGGAAAGGTCAAGAGCTACTTTAGACGCGTACATGTTCAGTATAATGGGGTTCTTTTGACAAAAACAGTCGATGGAACAGAGGCTGCGTGTGTAAGGCACTCGAGGAGTGTCGATCTATACGTATGCTTTCTCGCGAGATGCCCTGCAGCAACGATAAAGCTTTATTATTAGTCGTTATCTCACAGAGAGGCTGCATAAGAAGGGGCGAAGAGAGTGAGATCGTGATGTATCGTATGGTCTGTGATCTACATATTCTCTATTTACACGTCCTCGGAATCTCAATGAGTTCATTACGAGGAGTATTTGGCTTTTTTTTTATTGAAATATATATATGTTGAATTATATTCTTCACTACATTAACTGGATCCAAATTATTCGGCAGAGATTTTCTTTATAAATTGCAGATTAAATTATACCTAAAAAAAAGTTTAAACATTAGATACCAATGACCAGATTACATTTTATATGACACTATTTTTTGTTGCTACATAGAGATAAATTTGCAGACTTTTTTTTACTATTTTTGTCCAATCGGACGTAATCACTAGAAAAAATTGTATCGCTCCTAATGAATGTTTATTAGGATTAATGAATGAATCCTCTATGATTCTATATTTCGACTCGCGCAAATTGACACATAATAAATAGACGGATAACATCTTGTACACGATATAAGAAACACTCTGGTAATCGATCGACGAAACCTTGTGCGATACACGGCTTTTTTTCCATTTCCCTATTTATATATATATATATATATATATATGTATATATATGTATACATAGTCTCTTTGACGTAGTCGAGATCCAATCTCCGTATAAATATATATACATTCATCCGCAGATTAATGAATATTGATGTACCGAGCGCGCGTGACGCGCTCGTAGATAACGCGAAAATCAAAAATAACCGCAGTTAGAATGCGCGAGCGTCAAAAGGCCGCCACGTGCGACACGTGGAGCGCGCGCAGAAATGCGTTTCGCGAGGATTTGCGTTGTACCTACACTTTTATCTTTCGGAGCGCCGCTCCGCGACGCTTCACGCTCTTTACGTTGCCGTTGCAACCTTTTAAAATTGCACGTTGCACGACATGGAAAGCGCAGATTTATTTTCTACCGCTGCACACATCGTCCCGACGACTCTTTCGCGTCGGTTATAACGCCGTACTCTTGCTTGCCGCTGCGCTCTACCCGCGACCATGCAAACACCGCAGTTTTCCTGGCTCGGTTAAACTATTCTTTCTATTTTCTTTTCGATAAAAACTCGGCGACGCTGGAAACAGATAATATCTCCCGGGCATGCTGGTTAAAGCGTGCGAATATTGTTTTCTCGGCCGAGATTTACTGCTGCTTTGTAGTCGTGTCGTCAGTATCGTAGGAAACGCTCTTGTACTCGGTCGAATGAAACGCATTCGAATGCTTAATGCCGCAATATTAATGTATGCATAGTAGAATAATGCGAATGTATGAGAGGGAGAGGGGGGAGGGAGAGATAACATATAAGCGTTTTAAATACGCAGTGCAAACAAAGGATTTTAATTCCGCATTCTTCCAATTTCTCGAGTCTTGAAATCTTTCGCACAGTGAAACGAAACTTTTGAATTCCCGTTATCCGATATGATCGTCGCGTACTCGGCGCAAAACTCTCCTCTTTCAATTTCATTTCGTTATTTTTTGCTTTATCGAGTTACGCACGCCGCCGGAAAGGATTATGCAACAGCGCGTCTCCGCGTGCATTCGTCCGACGCGCTAACTTTTTCCCTTACGCCGGCAATCTCATTGTCGTTGTGTCGCGCCGTAGGAAATGTCGATGCGTGCGGTCACTTTGCACGAAACGTGTCGCCTGACGCGCCGCGTGACATCCGGCGACAGAAACGCGGGACCTCGCCCACCTCCATTATCATGTGCGTAACGTGCGAGGGAGAGGAAACATCTTTCTGCGTACAATCACTATCCGGCGTGTCTTGTTCCACAGGGCTTACCTGCCTATCCGCTGAATAAGGGGCCGTTACGTCGCGCGGCCGAAAGAGGGTTGCCCCCCCCTCTTTCTCTCTCTCTCTCTCTCTCTCTCGCTATTTCCTCCACTTAATGATCCTTGTCGAGCGATGTGACTTTCTCGCGGAAGTGGTTTTCGAGTAAACGATTGCGTTTTTTTTTTTACGAAAGCGATAAGCATACATGATGGTGCCCACACGCGCTGTCGTCGCCTTCGTCGTCCATTATTACAACGGCCACCGCGGGTGCAGCGTCTATCGCGGCATATTAATTTGACTTGGTTCGGGAGGGTCGGACGAAGGATGATTCATGAAAGAAGGCGTCACACAAACCGCCCCTTGACTCACCGAATAGATATGCGTGAATTGCAGGTGTTCGTAGAAGAGCTCTGTAGATGGACTTCGAGATACGTGTCACGCATATAATGATTTATTGGTGTATTAAATGCAAATCGCTGTAAATGGAGTGCTTTAGATTTTTTTGGAGAACGTTGAGTATATCTTCTATGATACGAAAACATATCGTCATCGCTTTATCCACATTTCATTGACATACTTTTAGTCAAATGGGTTGATGAATGAACAGTTATGACATAGAGGATCACAATGGCGTAGCGTAATTAAATTCGCTTTCTCGATTTCAATATGTATTAAAATGCGTATCAGAAACAGGCGCTACTCATCGTAGCAACATTTCGCTTACTTCCTGTGTGTCAACCCTATCTAGGGCGCATGTGAGTATTTTCATAAAAGCACTGTCAGTCATCATTAGCGACGTGGCAGCCAATATCGCGACACTATTGTAGTCTCGTTTAAGCAATTGTTTATTAACTTATTTCAACCATCACGCTGTAATCCGGGTCATCCCTCTTTTCTACACATTTAAACGCGCTTCTTCCCCGGAAGACAAGATTTAATGAAAGAAGAACGTTAAACCGGATCAACGTCAATTATCGGCACTTAGGGCATTACGTTTTCTACGAACTTATTAAGAGAAAAATTTTTAATCAAGTGACTGTGTTGAGAGAGGATGTAATTTAGAAATCAACAACTCTGTACCTTTGTGAAAATAAAAAATAATTTTGACAGATCGCTCTGTTGATATCAATAAAATGATTTATATAAAATTAAGCTTATATATGTTCATCTAAATATTCGCGCAATCTTGTAATGATAAATATTCACATAATTTACGTCATACATTTCAATTAATCTAATCGAATAATTTTTATTATTAATTGCATTTGTCAAAGATATTTTATTTAAAACGAATCGACAATTAAATCGACAAGATATCCATAATAAAAAAGTCATGAAATGTCCGAAGCGTGTTGAGAGTTGGGGTTTATTGTTACCGATACTGATATTTTCCACGATACTGATTAGTTCTTATACAGGTAGATATATAAAGCTATTTGTGCCAAATTATCAGAACGTAATCAATAAGATATAAAAATTATTTGGTAATTTTTTGCTTTCAAAAAAAATTTCTTTGCTTTAGTGTTTAAAAAGTTACGAGAAGGTCGATAGCTCAATATTAGTTAACTTTTTAAAAAGTGAAGCAGAAAAATTATTTTTAAAAGCAGAAAATTTGTAAATAATTTTTATGCCTTATTGATTACAGTCTGATAATTTGGCACAAATAGCTTTATATATCTACCTGTGTATTAAGTTATCTGATTGTGAGCTAAATTATCAGAACGTAACCAAAAAGACATGAAAATTATTTGCTAATTTTTTGCTATTTTTTGCTTTACTTTTTTAAAAGTTACGAGGTATATAAAAATAGCGTATACATAAGTCTTATACATAGCGTATATATAAGTATATAATATTGTATACATAAACCATATCCTTCCCTCCTTCTCTCTTAGAAGTGAAATATAAATATTTAATTATTGCAGTTTTTCTGCGATGTTGGTTCTCTTGCTTATCTCACTTTGTACTGCGAGAAAAACCATCAACGTTGAGATGTGTGACAATTATTGTAACAGTTTTGACAGTTCGTTAGGTTATCGAAAAAGATTAAAAAATTGAAAATTTTTTAATCTTAAATTTTTACAAAAATTATATTTCGTTATACAATAGTGAGAAATTTCACGCGTGAAGCGCGCGTTTTCCACCACTAATTAATTATAAATGAGATGTTTGTAGATATCTCTAATGAATTTTACGAAGATAAGGGAGTTTCATGAAGCAATATGAAATACACAAAAATAGAAAGTAAAAGATTGGCAGTAACTCTCCATACTTTGGAATTACATTGTCCATTGTCGTGCACTTCATCCACCAGCGACGACAGGATCGTTCTCCGCGTAATCAAAAAGTGATTAACGGCCAATTGTTTTTCTGACAAGTCGACGAGCGTGTCATCCACCATTGCCGTTCTGTCAATCTGATTACAATGTAACTGTCGATCAACCGATTTCCCTCATTAACCATATCCTAATGGTCCGTGTACGCGCGATGCGGGAGGCATGATAATCGAAGGACTGACCTGCCCGGAATAGCATCGAACCGTAAGCATTTACTCGGAGTTTGGCCAGATACTATCCAAGCGTGTTCTACGAGCTATTCAAATTACGGCGAATAGCGGATAATTACTTAAAGTACGATTGCTAAGCATTTCCTAAATTAGTTAGATGATAGTTGCTTCTTTCTAGGTTGCATCTTAACAATTTTAATAATGAAAAAGTATTGAATCGGAACTTTAATAAAATAAACATAAGTGTTGCAAAATAAGCTCTATATCTTATATATACAATATGTATATAATTGTTTATATATATATGTATATACTGTATATGTATATAGAAACGTCAATTGTTTGTATAAATAGCTCTTTCAGATTTATTTTATTCGTGGTTTTCTCATAGATCGAATAACTTCTACCTTTATCAACGAGTAAACTAAAAATGTATTGAAAGCTATATATGTATACACAAGTGTACAATATCAAATAATCAATGCAAACGTATCCGAAAAAATAATAGAATACCTGCGCTGCATATTGAACTTATTTCAACAGTTTATTGATTCGTTGACGAGTAATCGAGCACGCTGTCTGCTCTCGATATGCGACAATAACGATAGGATGCATATAAATAATGGTAACATTGTATATCCGAGAGAATATTGTCCCCCACACAAAACGGACGATAAAAAAGGTTTATCAGTTTGTTGGTTTCAATTGAAAATATTAAAATATCATGTTTAGGATTACTTTGTTAAGATTTAAAAGATTATTAATGTTTCTAACTTATATCAATATGTTTAGCTGTCCTTTTAAATAGTGCTTTAAAAATATTGTTGCGTTTGAAATAATTGTTATCACACATTAATGTGTATTACCACATAATAATAATATTATAAATGTTTTATTAAATATTTATACGTCTATTCTTTTCAAGTATTGAATCTTCCACATGTAATTTGTAAATCCATCACTCAGAATCTGTTAAGCCACTATAATGGCCGTTCCGAGTTCCGAGTTCTAATTCCGAATTGCATCTATACGGGCAGGAGGCGAGAGGAGGAGGAAGTCAATCAACTGCTAATTAGTAGCTGGTGGACAGGCATAACCTTATCGGCCGCCGAAATGCTCGCGATGCGTTCGGTCCTTCATCCGGGATGCAGATAGAAGCCACGTGGCGCACGTGCCAGCAATTAATAATCGATTCAAACAGGAAGTTCCGTCGATTGGGCACGTCCGACCGTGACAGCTTCCTTCGCTCTTTATCGGATAATCTACGCGAACTACTTTGCGAAACTTCTCGCTCTCGGTGATCTTTATGTAAATTGAATCCATGATAAGTTTATATTAAGGCCATCCGCTATATCGACATTGATTTTCGTAACGTTTCAGTAATATGATAGAGATAAATGATCAAGGGGAAAAAAAACTCCATTTTTCGTGATATAAAATCTCGATAATTGCAATTATTAATCGGTGTATCGGCGTTTTATATAGCTACATTGTGTCGGAAATAGCAAAGTTTGCAGAGTGTTTCGCCAATTATAAATTTTTTCTTTATATCTTCGGAGTGTGATTATTTTATAGATATTATATTTTCAAATATTATCGTGCAGATATTAAAACGAGTTAGAGGATCTGTTAGATGAAAATTTATACATTAATACATACGTTATTTATATAAATTTGTAATTCACGTTGAATAATTCAAAACAATAATCTTTAAAAACTTGGAGGTTTTAAAAAAATTTTCTCTCGCAGAGTCCGCGTCCGTCAAAGCACGCATGATTTTTACGCGAGTAACAGCGATGGAAGACGTGCTTTGACGTTTACGTTTCGGAATGCATTCCTGCGGAGTAACGATGATTTACGTTTCGCCGGGAAGACGGATCTCCCGCCCGTAGAAAATAAGCGCCCAACAGAAATGTCCCGTAATAAACGTCCCATGTTAAACGCGGCGACGGTCACTTATACCGTCAGCATGAATTATCCGCGGATCACGTTACAGGGCGCAAGTCAGCTACCAAGCGCGTGCGTCCATTACCACGCTGCCATTAAAGCGTTGTTTACGACCGACGATCAAGTTCTGTTAACATCCGCCATAATTGATCGTACGTAAAAACGACGGGGGAATACAACGGGTCTTTCTCGCGGGACGGGAGCTCTCGCTATCCAAATAGTTTACTGGCCGGCTAAGATAATCAAACACGTTCGCCGCTGAGAGGCTCGCGGGATTGGTCTTCGAACGAAGGACACACAATTTCCGAGACCGGTCGCCGAGATAATTTTCCGCGACCTTTGCAATCTGTGCTGATCATCGGATCACGTCTCAATAAAAATCGTGATCTCGGTCTCGTCATGTCGCGGGGTTTATTAGCGGAATTGGAAAGTTCTCGGAAATTACGGCATCGTTAGAGGCACGCTCCCGCGGCCTCCAATCTGGCGGTAAATGACGACATCGTAGTCCGGCATACTGATCAAGGTCAAAGATCTTGAGAGACGGGGGTTACAACGGGGACGAAATAATAATAGCCGGACGCCGAACTGAAATACCTGCGTGGAAAGACGCTGACGAGACGTAATCGGGGTTATGGAATTTAATGAATCCTTTTGTAAGTGCAACGTTCTCCGTAAATCCGGACTAAGTCCGTAACAATAGTCGTATTGTTGAGATCGATGCAATAAACCGATATTGGAGCTCTGATACAATCTCCACTTGAGAGTGCATGCATCAACGATTTGTCGTATTTCGTTCCTCAATAGCAGCAATAAAGACGTCGTTGTTGCCGCTGCTCATTGTTCGACAGGAATGTTTAAGGCTTCTTAAACAAGTCTAAATGAGAATTAACTAGCAATTACGTTATAGTAATACGTAGCCCCCTTTGTCGTTAAACTTTAAACGAGTTTGTAAAATAAATTAAGAGGAAGAATGTGTCGAGCCGCGTGCGCGCGCGCGTGGCACGTTTTATGAAATTAAAATTCAATACGCCGCTCAAGTCGTTCTCAACAGGTTTTTAACGATCCTTTTCGAGAAGCGAGAAGCGGATGTGGAACGTAATGTCTCTTGGTTCGCACCCGAGCATGACGCGACGCCTCTGATTTATCGCTTTGGCACCTCGGGCATCTACGTCTCGGGCGATTATGGTAATTACGGTTGTTACCAGGTAATTCGATGATCGAAAGACCCGAAGCCAAACGTGCTGCTATCTGATGCACGGCTCCGCGGAAAGTCACTCTTTCGCGTATCGAGCGTTCGCGAACGAGCTCGTGCGATAGCTTGTTCGCTCGCTCGCTCGGAGAAGCGGAGCGAGCGAGCGGACACGAAAAAACGAGTATAGCGGGTCTGCGCGCACTGGCGCATCAGAGAGAGAGAGAGAGAGAGAGAGAGAGAGAGAGAGAGAGAAGAGGAGAGAGATTTATCGCCGGGTTCTTAAGATATGGAAGGCGGAGGAACTTATTTATGGAGTGTATATGAGAACGGAATCAATATCGGGGAAATATAACCGGCGCGTGAGATAGCTAGTATATGTAGCGCTTCAAATTTTTCATCAGCGGCCCGGGAAAAACGTCGAACAGCCGATAAAGCACCGCGGCTGTTGTGATTAGAATGATGTACGCAACGATGTCGGCCGGTTATTCGTATAGCTCAATAGACACGTCTGATGGCGCAGATCTTTAGAAAAATGACGCCAAAGTATGGAGAATATGATGAAATTGAATATTTATCCA
Organism: Tetramorium parvispinum; assembly: GCA_011638315.1. Taxonomy (NCBI): domain Eukaryota; kingdom Metazoa; phylum Arthropoda; class Insecta; order Hymenoptera; family Formicidae; genus Tetramorium; species Tetramorium parvispinum. The sequence goes on from VBVR01000008.1 coordinate 54,011, forward strand.
GGGAAGTTTAAATGGAATGTGATATATCACTACTCAGTTCCTCTTCTTGCGACCTCAATTGCGGTTGATATAAACAATATATATTTTTTAATAGATTCTTAGATAAAATAAACTAGAAAATAAACTTTTATTAAATATTGCTTCAATTTCTCTATGGCAAGTACACAACAGTATAATAGAACATATCCATTTTTAATAAAAATTTTATGCTTCAAAAAGTTAGTATCGTTATTGCCAAAAAATTATTGAGTGCAACTTGCATTTATATCCGTTTTCGATGAAAACATTACGCTTAAAAAAATAATCACTAATGCTGCATAAGGAGAATAAAAGTAACTCTCGTTTGTATTGTATGAGATTTTTTATGAAATTTAAATAAAGTTTGTTAGAAGATTGGTTTTTAAATTTCTCAAATCTTGATATAACTACACGATCACATACAAAACAAATCCTGAGTTACTCATCAAACGTTGATTATCTGTATTTGTCATATTTCTTTGTATATACATATGCGTATGTCAAAATATAGAAATGCGTGCGCACATTAGGTCGCATATATACATGATTTATCTTAAAAATTATAATAATAAAAAATAGAAGCTTCTGATTTAGCATCCGCATTTATGTGTGTATAATGTAGGCGGTTCTTGTTTTTCATTTCCTTTCACTTGCAACCCTATTCCATTAGCGATTCAGAAGCCCACTGTAATGACGTAACGGCAACATCCCTCCCGCTGTGGCACGATAATTTTTTGCCTTGAATATCCGTTCACTCTCTTTCAAATCTACGTACAGGCAAGTTTGCTGCTTTGACCTTTCAAAGATTCTTACAACCTTCTTTGAGCTCTTCAACGCGAAAGGGTGAACTTCAGGGACGGAACTTCTGGAAGTCGAACTGGTCGAGTACACTGCCGGCTTCCAACGAATTCTCGACGGCTTTATCGGAAATCCTAGATATTGGAAAAGGACGGGATGTGGATCGTGAGAGGATTCGATTCGCCATCCTTGAGCGATCTAGCATTTACAAATTCTATCTTGCTCCATTCCCGAACGTAAAATTTTTTAAAGGATGGTCTCGATTGATTTTTCTTTTCATAGCATTTAACTATTAAATTATATGGAAAGTTCAAGAAGATCTATTTATATATTAGGATCGATTTTAATTGACCACATTCTATTATACATTATCATCTACAATATAACGCTATGCAATAATAATATCTTATTCATCTAATTTAATAATTTCGTTTCAATGATCCGATATAATTCTCCGATTAAAATGTTCACGCGAAATTTCTTAATACTTAACACTGTGTATTGATATCATAATTAAATAAAGTTAATTGACACTTTGATCCAGGCAATATTCCTATTACAATGACATGACAGAGGTAGCACATAATTTTCATCGTTTAATTCACGAAAAACATTCGTTGTGTATAGCGAGGATGAAGAGAGCGATAGAATGTTAGGCAACTAACTCTACCCGATTGAAAGGTTGGACAGTTACACAATGAAACGGTCGGTTATCGAGATGGCTCACCATAAACTAGAACGCGTGTTACCGAGTACGAGCCAAAACCCGGCGGTAAAATAACCGTACGAAGGCTGGCGTCCCTCTCTTTTTAGCTTTTCACCGCAACATTATCCGTCTACCTTCCCCGCTCCGTTCGGTTGCCCTTTGGATGCTGCGCGATCGACCAGTGACCAATATCGGTCGGTTAGGATGTAATAAACCCTCGGGCGTCACAGATCATCCCTCCTGCCGCCCGTTATTGAGGCAATATTATGTGACACGGTGTACTCCGGCATATGCGTCCCGTAAAATAGCACGCAAACGCGAGATGTACGAGTCTGTATACGAAAACGAGTGACGTAATTCACCAGGACCAAAGAGTAGAAGCCAACGTCATGGCCAGACTGCATAACGTTTCACGTTCAGCGGCTGATTTAATCGTGTGAGTTCGCAGCAAAGCAAATTCCCGTTACCACTGGTACGACACGGCCATTGAGATCGATGTGAAGTCCCTTTATCCATACAACATTGACATCTTCGTGAAACTAAACCTTACCGTATTGAGAAAGATATCATATCTCGTTGTATTACTTAATTTTTCGTATAGGAGAATGTATGTTTTAATTTATAATCGATTGACAAAGAATTGTTTTAAGTTTAAAATTGAAACTTCTTCTCAGATTAATTATCTATTATTTGTTATTAATAACAAAATTATTTTACATACATATATAATGTACAGTATATTTTAGATAAATTATGACACATTATCATAAATGTAATAAAAATTGAAATAGAAAGAAATTATTTTCTAAATAGGTTACATTAAATATTAAATACATGTAATATCAAACCTAATTTTATCAAAATGAATAGCTTTTGTAAATTTAAAAGCAAAAATTGAATTATACTTACGTATTGCAAAATTCATTAATAATATTACAAGATTCAATTAATTTTGATTTATCGTTACGTAGGCACGAAGTTATATTATATATTGTATTATCAATTATTTTTAACAAATCTTACCTCGAAATTTTTGCGCAGTTTTCAACCTTCCTTCGAAATCATATTTAAGTTAATGAATGTGATAAAGTTACTACACGAAGAAATATAATTTGTCTAAAGTCAGAATATATACAAAATATGTATAAAATATTTATGCAAGTTGACGAAGAAAACCAACACTGTCACTTCCTCACGAAACCAAACGAACCAACGGTCATTGTCATTTATTTCGTGATCTGAATTTAATTAAGAGTACATGTCACGGATTATTTCTTTTCCAACAACTACATTTGACGTGTATATATCTGTTCAATTTTCAGCAACTCTTGTACAGTTTCGCACAACTTTTACACTTTAACCGAACTTTAAGTTCCACGTCGCGCAATTCTTCAAGGCCACAAGCTCGAATCATGTGCCAACAGTTGTCCGAGTACCAAGTTTTATCTTAGTTGCAGGCCGCTTACAGCGATTACTTTACGACTATTTGTTGAACTTCCCAACGAATTAACTTGAACTCCAATAATTCAAAAATATACTTCGGCACATTTAAAGTCGCAGAATATACGAGAGGTCGAAGGTAACAAAAAACTCACGAGTGCGGTTAAATGTAATTGGCATCTTTTGGACATGACACAAGTGCTGCGTATTCGGTGTACATCTGCTGCCTGCGGCGGACAAGTTTGTCAGGATTTTATCAGATGTACTTCTTAAAGTTGACCTTGCTACGGCTAAATGCGTACAGTTCAGGTTTGACGCCACGGTAGGTTATTCTGGTTTGCTTATGCGAAACCTGTAGCCAAAGTGCTCCGATGGCACCCTCCGAAGTGCTTTGCGATGGAGGCGGGGAAGTGGAAGAGATCTCACGTGTTCGCCTGTCAATATGGCGTTGGAACGGTGCACTTTACTCTCATACGCTGTTTACTCAATATCAGATTACCTTAAGAGATGCAGCCCTGCGAGACGCTTCTTTCCATCTTTGTGCAAATCGCTTAAGTATGTGCGATACGCCAGAATTGTCGGGTGTTAATAGCTCTGATGTTCGTGGTATGTCTTTCACGCTCATCGAATTATACGTTGACGCAGAACAACTTGTCAAGATTATCGCGCGTCTATTCAGCAAGTCTGTCACATACGACGATAGCGAAACTAACTATTGAAATTCTTTATGCTGCGTTAATCATTGCTTTTACGTTACGAGTCGTATTCTCTGAGAAAAGCGACCACGGATTGTTGTAAAAGTGAAAAGACAATAACCGAAAGATTGCGTAAGAATCGGCGACGTTCCACTGGTAGGAAAACTCGCCAAGGTCGAAGTGCGAATCGCGGAGTCCTCTGGACTCGACTGACGGCACAAGCGGGCCATGGTAGGGCCGTTGGGTGCAAAAGGGGTGTCGGTAGGGAAGAGGGGTGTGGACGCAATGCCACTCCAAGATAGAAGGAGAGAAAGAGGGTGTCGGACGCGCCGCCGCCTTGACGCTGTTTCCGTGAATACCTACCTTCTGTAGCACGGGAAAGTCGCGAGGAAACGAAGGTGGTATGCAAAGAAGTCACCGCGGCGAAGGACAATCGGTACAGACGGAAGATGATAGGATACCAACTCTATCCTCTATTCCAGTTCCCGAGGAAGTAAGTGGAAATCGTTGTAGGTTGCCATTCGCCAAACACGGACGTTTTGCCGTGTAGTATCTCGATATTCGAAATTTCTCCTCTTTGTCGAGATATACTCGCGCGCTCTCGCCTTACATTAAATCGCGTATTCCGCTACATGAAAGTTCGATCCGTCAGTGGAGCGTCGTCGCTCGCAGATTTGCCCGATGAATGCATGACATTTATCGACGTTTATCGACGTTAAATGGATAGCCGCGAAGAGATTAAGGATATAATACGCGAAAAAGTACGCGATAATAACTCCTAAATACCGCAACGGAGAACTAGTTGAGCTAAAAATGTGAATTAACATATCATGAAGATAAACGGCCACATAATCGTCCATCTTCAAGTTTCCGCAACTAGAGATAAGAATTTATGTTACGTAACTAAGTGCATCGCGACGAAAGACGGGGTGGGTGGCGGAACGAAATGGAGGCGGACAAGATAATTAATTTTATCGGCATCGAAAGAAGAATTGTAGTCGTCGGAGGAAAGGGAAAGGCACGGGCTCCGGCGATTCCATTCACTCGGTGTGTGTCCCTTTCCCCATTCCTCCGCGCTGGTATCCCTCCCTTCCACCCTCCCATTAGCAAGCGCCGCGACGAAAAGGGAGAAATTAAAGCGAAAATAAAGCGGAAGGCAAATAAAAATAAAAGTCCTTTCCGCACTGTTGGGTCAGGTTGGACTGGTACCGACGTAGCGGCACAGCGGCAGCTGCATGCACGGGACTCTGGAATAGTTTCATTTACCTACCCGTAATTTCATAGCCTTTCCAACCTCCTGTCTCCTCCCGTTCTATTCTACTACCTTCGTTGCCCTTGCACACCAAAACGCGTCCCCGTGTGGTACCGACGAGGAGACTGCGATCCTACCGTGCTCTTCGCCCCTATCTCTCACTCTGGTCCGTCAAATATCTTTGTTTTATTGTACCTCTCCGCGCGCCCGGAAGTGAAATTCGCATCCAGGGAAAGCCGACTGCCGCAGTCTCTCATAATTCGATTCCGTGAGGCACCAGTCGCCGGTGAACGCGAATTTTCGCGATTTCGCGTTCGAAATTTAGTTAAACGACTCGCGCATTACGACGGACACGAAACAACGATATTTAACTGCGCACAAAAAGCAATGTGACTTTATTTATATATATTATATATACATATATATAATAAAAAATAGATGAAAGAATGTAGGTTTCTGTATACATATATGTATAGCAGCAAGAATGATTGTCATCAAAATATCGATGATTTTCAATTTAATAAATCAAATATACTTTTAAATTTACTCATTTATGTGTATTAATAAATCGCAAAATATATCTTAAATATATCTCATTTTTTCAGCTTATCACGCAAATATAACATTTTACTAATAAAGTGGTAAACGTGTCAAATCTTGAAATTAATATCCTGTTGCACGCATTTCTGATACGTGCAATTCTCATTTATACATACATAATCGAGTAGCTTCCATCAAGATTCTTTCCACACGTGCACATAAACACACACGAATACGTTAGATTGAAACAAACAGAATGAACAGTCGATCTCTCGATTAATAACGGACTGCAGCATTGTACCGATTCTAAATGCGAGAGCAAGCGGAGAAGGAGTCCAAGACTCGAGAAAACATTTTGATTTGCTTTGCTGAACGCGTGCGCAACTGTGCAGAGAGAAACATAAATAAAGACTGTGCGGTAACAGCACGAGAGTGCACGGTGTGCACACATCGGTTCGAATGCATCCAAGAGTCGTATTTCTCGGAAGCCCTTATAGGTAGGTAGGCTGTCCCGCCTTGCCTTCGCAGTCGCGGCGGAAACCAGGCGAAGTGGTATGCTCCTGACAGCTGAAAAATAAATATTTGCGCGTATTTCAACGATTAGTATGTTATAAGCGACGCGGGACAACTGCCAATATGTTGCTCGGATGATTACTCAATGTCTACCTCCTTCGATTTCGCTATTTATTGTTTCGTACCACCCTAATGATATCTTCGATGTTATGTGACAGTGGGAAATTGCTATTAGTTTTTAAAAAAGAGACGAAATGTCTTTTTATATTTAATCTAAACATAGCCTCTTCTGTAGCTAAATTTCTAGCATGATTAATAAAACATTAAGCGCGAAAGATCGTAATTATAATTTTTAATGTAACGCATGTAAATAAAACTAAAATTGATTAAACAAAATGTTTATTTATTAGGGGCGTAAATGGATCAAATAATTTGAGATTTAAATGACTGATAATGATACTATTATAATTCATTAAAGATATAATATTATGAAAAGGAATTTTGCGTCTCCGTTATGTAATTCTAATCATGTCTAGTAAATGGCAGCGGGACATAGTATGAACGTTCCTTGTTCTGCTAGATAGTGCTTTCGTCCGGCGCAAATCGTCACGAACGCGGACCGCGCTGGTGTACAGGACCGAATTGAATCTCCACGAAATCCCGGTAGGCGTTCCGCGTCGTCGTTGCAGCAGCGTTGCTCCAGTTGACGTTTCAGATTTCCAGCATTAGCATGCACCGCGCATCGCACTTCGTCGATGCGTGTCACGTCGTCAGCCCGGCGTCGCATTCCTGTGGAAGCGCCCTTAAAGGGCGGCATGTTATGCCGTTTAACCAGTCCCTCTGTAGATCCCTTCCGAAACGATCTCCGACCCGCCCTGCTTCGGAAAGGTCACTGATCGCCATTGCGAACCAACGGTCCACGTCACAGAGGGCTGTGCTGTACTTTGGCTCGGCAAAGGGCGGCCAATACGTTTGGCCAGTGAAAAATTACGTCAAAGTTGATGGCAGACTTTCTTGTTCTTTCCTGTACATTTTTAGGCGAAACTTTTTCTTTTTTTCTTTCTTTAAATGGTTCCCAACTCGCGATTTATCCTGCTAAACGTGGATCTAAGGAAATAGAATCAGATGGCAGATAGTTCTTCCGAACATACGTCGAACGTACAAAGCCGTGCGCAGCAAATCCTTAACTGACGAACTTTCTAACCGAGTATTTTAAAAGTCGCCCTTTTAGTTCTACCGCTTCGAAGCGGCATGCGGCAGCTCGTACGTCTTGCTTACTCCCACTTCCCACGAACGAGTTCTCCTGCAGCAAACTTATTTCGCGTAGATCATCAGGACGAGGAGAAATGACATTATCTACGAGAGGCATAAGATCGGCGGAACGACGCTGGAAGGTAGAGAAAACTGGGGGATGGCTAAAGATTTAAATCTATTGGAATTGATACCCCACTTCTGGGGAGATTATAGACGGCACTCTATACGTAGTTACGTTGTAAACGTAAAGTATGAGCACTACGTGGAACGGGGTATAAACCCAAAAGTTAATAGCAGGGGTTGAGCATCATCGTCTGGCGTTTCTTCAGGACGGCGTGGCTGTTCATCGGTTATAGGAGCGCGGCACGGAGGGTGCTAATGTGCTCCCGTGAAAGACTAACAGCCGCGCCATTTTACACGAAGAAATACGATGAAGGACGACGTATTATGAGATAAACATTATAAACCGCTTTGGCACTGCGATTACTTTCTACGAGGACGCATTGCGTATGTAATATTTTCAAGAATTTCGTCACCAATGACCGAGCCAAAACTTAGGTAGGAATAACGATCGGTTTGTCCAGATTACGTATCAATCATAGTACGAGATGTATTATTTTACATTAAAGATGTCTCATATTTGTTGAGCGACAATGGGATTTTTAATACGTGCGCAATGATCTATTTGTAACCAGGAGTTATTGCGCTTAACTGTCGGGAGAATAAAAGAACTGCGGATCCGTACGGCTAAACACGGATATACGAAGCATCGGTAAAGTACTATATATATATATATATATATACATATAGAAACGTCTTGTGCAGTTTCACGGCAGTTAGAAAGCAGTCTATAAGCAGCGCGCGTTGTATATCGCCATGAAATAACCCCCCCGCATTATTTATTTACGTATCTTCCTTTCTTCCCGAGTTGACCGTGTGGTCGACCATTGTCCAGGCGCAGACATACGTATATATCGCCGGACGTAACCATCCGCCAATTTTTCTCATAACCAGCCGTATCATACACGGCCGTTTTATTAGCGTCTGCGAAGGAAATGGTATGTGGAAAGAGAGAGAGAGAGAGAGAGAGAATTAAAAAAAAGAAGGAAAAAAGTTAGAAAACTTTTCTGTTAAGATAAAATAACTTCCCGGAATTAAATCGCAAATATGGCTTTTTAAAATTTTGGCTAATCAGTAATAATCAAAGTAATGTAAGTTATATTCACGATAACTGTATAAAGAGATTTAGTCTGTCTGTCAATGCACGTTTACGAAACTCTAAAAGAAAGCTTGTTGAGAAATTGTATTGCATGTTATTATTATATTTTCTTCGTTCGCACTTACCCGCTGTGAATTATCTGACAGATCGCAATAACTCGGCTCGAATGTTTAATTATACCGCTAATATAAACGCCCAACAAGTTAATAATGCTTGCAGGAAGGGAAGTGACAGTCTCACTGGTAATATGTCATGTACAACGCGCGTCATTAATATCATTGACGTGATTATCCCATGTCGCTGCGCTATATTTAGAAACAAGTTTTTCTGTTGCAAGTGACTCTATATAAGAGTCACCCACAAGATGAAAGTGAAACTAAATGAAAATTATCTAAATAGAACCAAAAATTCTTTATGAATTTTTCAATACATTTTGAAAAAATAATATAAATTCAAGTTAAATAAATTGAATTTTGCTTTTAATTGTAAAAACGTTACGTAAGTTACGCTTCAAATTTTTATTCCGAGTACGGAAAGATAAGAAATGTAGTAATTTAGTAAAACTTATAGTAAAGATAAAATATAGTTTTAAATGGGCAAATATAGAAGTAGACAAATAGGAGATATTCCGCTCAAATAATTCTCACTTGCAAGATCGAGTTCGATTCGCAATAAAAGAGTAAATGCATTGCGGAAGTTTCTACATCTGGCCACGCAACGTCACGATAAATTACATTAAGGGAATTTACGGGGCAGGAAGATCTAAATCAAGAGAACCAGCGGCTACTAGAATTTTTGTTGGTGCATAATTGATTCTTTCATATTTGTTATAGAAAATCTGTTCTCTGTTTGACATTCATATCACATACGTAGGATTTAACGGTGTGTATTTAACGCACAAGATATATATAATAAAATAGAAAAATTTCATCAAAAATTATTTTAAATTCATTGTCTGTTTCGAGTCGTAAAACGTACAAATCTCTGAGCACCGTCGGCACATTCGTAATCGTCGAGAAATGCTAAATAACGCGATAAAGAAGCATCGTTGTGTTAAGCGTGAGGCGTCCTGGAAAATCTGTAAACGAAGTAGCGCCCGATAATCTCTCGACGGCGGTGGCGGTGATGGCGGCGAAGGTTTTCGCGTGCACGAGGACGTTCTTCCGTCTCTCGGCGAGAGACTAACGACGTTCTCGCCTTCTTATCTACTCGGTCACGTAGAAGTAGAGAAGAAGCGCGCTTCTCCTTCGCTCGCTTAACCGGCGTCCGACATCGCGGGCGGCACTCTAGGACGACGCAAAATGCGAGGACGTCGGGGGGGGGATAAGGATCGCTGGCATTCCCGGTTAATTTAGCTCGCTAGGAAGTGCCGTAAATAGGAAACGTCGCGGCGATTCACTCTTCTTCTTCGCGTTCCTGGCTCGTAGACACGACGCGCACGGACCGTGTCGCCTCCGCGGAAGCCTAGCCTTCGAAAAAGGCTGACCTGGCCAAAGCGGGACAGTGACGTACGGAACGGTGTATCATTCGAAGTGAATAGTAGCGACCGCATTGCGCAAGCGTTCACGTATGGAATATTCATGTACTGCAGTCACCGTTTCCGTGTCTTCCATTTCGTCTTCTGCTGTTTCGAAGCTTTTGCTAATCCGCTCGCACAGCGTTAACAATCATTGTATCTTTGACAATGTTATTCAGCTTATTGACATACAACATGAGAATTTGCGGGGATCGATATGCTTGCGATCTACTAAATGTGCACGCAAAATGAAAATAGCCGAAAACACAAAAATACATAAAATATTAAAAAACAGAGAGAGAGAGAGAGAGAGAGAGAGAGAGAGAGAGAGAGAGAGAGAGAGAGAGAGTCATGTAATTACGTTGAGAGTAACGTAATACAGAGACTTAAACGTAGACCACGCTCATGTGCGACACAATGGCTCTTTGTATTATCCTGAAATGCAATGTACAATATGTGTCTTTCGATGTGTCAATATTCTTTAGTAAAATGTAACATGCTCTTTGCACTCTCCTCTATCATTTTACCGGCGAACAAACTTGCCGTTCGTAACGGCGCGGCGCATGTAATGCGCGGTAATCGGTTCCCATTTATTAACTGCACTCCCATCACGCTCGTAACTTCTGCCTTCGACTATACTGAGCCTAAAGCATTGTCGAAGTATCCGGGCTGCGCGCGTACACCGAGGAGATACTGTACACAAATCACAACAAAGCTGGTGCATTAGCGCGACATCATCCTGAACCTTGTATAACATGTCCAGTACGCGGAGCGACGTAAACTACCATGGTAAAGCCGCCCGGCCTGTACGACCACGAGAGCGTATCGATCGTGGAGCGAAATTTACAAACGCCGTTCAATTCCCTTATAATGGCGCGGGCGAAGATAACCAGACCGATTCGATCTACGCGCGGGGATGCTGCAAAAAGCTGCGACGAGTTTGCGGCTGGTGATTTAATCGTCATACCGCGTAACGAATCACAGTTGCACCATCATCAATGCGGAAATGGCGAAGTGTATCGTCATTCTCGGTTATATCAACAGAGCGAAATTCTACCATCCAGTCCATTGGGAGGAAATACAAATACCGCAGTGTAGGAAACTTGGATTTTCATTTACATACCGGCTAGGAGACGGTGGGGTACACTACTGCACACTACGGGAGTATATTATACATGCTTTCGAATTAGCATACGCCCGCCGCGTTTGCCGTGATACAATTAACCGGGCCGATGTAAGGCAAGTGTGATCTCTTAAATTTCTTCGAATATAATATCCCGACACTCCGCCGAAGCCCTCTGTCCTGATACGCCATTTGCGTAACTTCAAGTGAGATACGTCGAGTGCACCACGCAACGTTACGCGGAATATTTTCGGAATTTAATATCGCAAAACTTTTGTACCCCTCATATAAGTGTACGTATTGAACGTTCACGTCGCTCGTATGTTTCGAATGTCGAGGAAAAACCGTTAATATCGTCGAAAAGCGATATTAATGAAAGGCTGCCTGCGCACGACATCGTTTCGTACTCGGCTCTTCTTTTTTCTCTCTCTCTCTCTCTCTCTCTCTCTCCCTCTCTCCCCAGTCGCAGGACGCTAACTAAAGCTTTCAGATCGAGCTGAAAACTTTAGACATCCGATCGAACTCCGCGCATGAAGATGAATGGGCCGCGAATTGCGGACTAAGTAGGATGTCACGCGGCAGCCCTCCTGCCATTTTCCACTCCCGCCTGGCTCTGCACACTACACTGCAAATCTATCTTTCTCTCCCGCGATTCTTCTCTCTCTTTCCCTCGCTCTTCTCATCCCCCTTCCACCCCTCCGTTTGTATCTCGCGTACCCTCGCTCTCTTCACCACCCTTTACGGTCGCCGCCCGTACAACTCTCGTTCCCTCTCAGTCGCTCGCTCATATCGGCCCTCTCGCTTCGGCCGATGGTGTAACAAACGCAAGCGCGCGGCCGCATCCATCATGCGAGCCACTTTGTCACAGCGGGATCAACAGCGCTTAAATTGTATTCGCGATTCGAGAACAGCCCATAAATTCTCATCGCAGCGACGGGGCTTCCTTCTTAACACGCGCCCGAGCGCCGTGATTCGACGGGTTTTCTCCTTTCATCTCATCTTTCTCGCGTCGCTGTATCCGTCCCGTGATTTTACAGGTTATTTTCGTACGCTTTATCATTCATTAAAGCAGTCATTCGCGAATAAAATTGATGTCACGCACCATTCGCGATGTCATAATACAAAGAAATATTTCTTAAGATTTCTTTTAAAATGTTACAGGGACTTTTATTTTTTTTTCTGTCATGTTTCAATTATTTCAGCCTATCGTTTATAAAATACAACAGTTCTCTAAATTTATGCTGCAATTCTAAACAAAATCGTAAAACTCGTAACCTGTTTTCGTAAGATTCATAAGAACTTAAAGAGTAAATCTTCAATTCTATGCGTACTGTGTATGTCATATTCTAAGCTCAGCTTTTTACGATTGCTTCGTAAGCTACTTTATGATTTTACGATTGATTCATAGATTTGCTTAGAATTGCAGCATTAATAATCTTCACAACGTCTAATATCACTATAGAGGTACATAAAGAAAAAGCAGAATTCTAGAAAGAAAAACCAGCTACGAAATTACTTGAAATTTGTTTAAGGAAGAATTGTGTTTAATTATGGGAAAAATGTACTTAGAAGAAATGATGAAACGCAAAATGCAATTTCCAATGCTTATCGCCGCAGCGCATTGTACATAACACGCGAGTAGGGAATTCGACGGTGCGCTAATACAACGCAGTACGGGCAATTTCTCTTGAAACATTTCTAATGGCACCGAGTCAGTCGGATAGTTAGCGCTCAAATACCTGTCGTTAACTAGAGCAATCTAGCCCGAAGCGTACGGCGAACGTATTCATGAGGGAGCCGAATATATCATGTTCGCGCATCCCCCTCTCGACTACGTGTGAATGTTCGGCGAACAATAGTTAACGATGACATTTTCGAATCGTGTGCGGAGTACGGCGACCAGTTACACGAGTGCTTGTACAAGGGGAATGTACATAGTAATCTATTTGATTTGATCAACGGCTTGTGTGCTTAATACTCGACAAAAAGTTATTTTAACCCTGGGATATATGACTTGTACCGCGTATACGGCGGCATAACATGGATCAATTTTATCCACTCGCAAAATTAATTATTCGTACTTATATGCGACGCATCGTTCTTGCTCATTATCTATCGCTCACGTGCATTAAAATTGAAATAATAAAAAGAGTGAAAGAAGAAAAAAGTGGGATGAGGAAGTAACTTGAATATTTCAAAATTTAATTTTATCATGAGTTGATGGAAAGTATAGCAAAAGAACGAATACTATATTTTATAAAACAAAGTGTTCCACTATTAAATATAATGTAACAATATAGCAATATGTTAAAATTTATATTTTCGTTGAAAACATCCGAGATAAGATTTAAAACGACGTTATAAAGAAACAATATTATCGATTTAAGTCAGCGCGATTATACGAATTTCTGCATAAGGAAGGTTAATTGGAAACCAATGAGCAATCCCAAACTAATGCAATCAAAATTATAATTAGGACGATTAATTGTATTAATTTTGTTCCTATTACTAAAGCATTTCCGTTGCGACCCGACAAAAGAACTTCTGTCGACGATGCCTGCGAAACAGGTCACCAGCAGGTTTTGGTGTGTACGTGTGGAAATACAGATATTGCGAAGATATGACCGAGCTTGAACCACGTGCGACTGCGGTTCGGTACTTATGCAATTACTGGAATAGCCTTTGCAAATTGAATCTCAACCGCGGGCCGAGGATATCGCGGGAAAAAAAGTTAACGTCCACACTATTACTATCCCCGGGGTGGCCTGAAAGGGGGGTGGGCGAGGCACACGGTGACCACCCGTATTTCCAGGACTCCTAACTGTTTCCGGATATTGGATATTACTGCTACCCGCAGACACGAGGATAGACGAGTTAGGTACGTACGTATCGTCGAATATGATAGGCTGTGACGGATAGTGCGCGGATTTTCATTTCGTTTGCTGCTCGTGTTTCATCTATGAAATTCTAGAAAACGTATAATTGATATTTTACTGTAAGCGGATAAAATGATTTTCTCTGTAAGCTTCCAGGAAAAGTAGAATTATTGTACAAAAAATATGATTGTCTAAAAGAGAATTTTATCTTTTTATTTTCCCAACCAAAACAAAATGTAGCTAATATATCGCTATATTATATATATATATATTTTTTTTTTGTTCTCAATTTTTTCTCATCTCTGGCTTATCCAATTCCAACAGCATTTAATATTGCAATCTGCATTTCAATTATGAAAGAGAGGAAGGCTTGTAATTAACCATTTAGTAAGCTATCGTCGTACAGAGCAATCTATGTTGCGCTATCTTTTCGCTTTCACTTGCAAATTACAATTCGCAATTCTAGAACTGTTGCGGCTTCAGCACGAAATCCCGTCTGTCCCATCCACGAATCAAACGCGAACCATACCGGTGCGATAGCGCACATTATTCTAAACACGGGATGCGCATCCTATTTGTATTATTAATGAGAACAACGGGCGTGTAACGCGCAACATCGCAATATCGCATTCCCGCTGTTTTCGTGCAACGTTTCGCGGAAATACGCCGTTACGCGCGAAATAGGTCCGATCTCGCACGAATCACACGATTTCCAGACAGCGATACGAGATAGAGAGCCATTAATTACGAAAAGAGCATTAGAGTTCGACGCGCGAAATGCGAACTTTCCGTTCCCGGGTAGATCCGCAAGCGGTCGTCTCGCAAGCGCGGAAATAAGTAGGGCGCGAACTCGTAACGGCATTAATATCGAATCACTCGTTCGCGTTCAAGTTAGCTGAATTGCACCGAGCACCTCCCACGCGGAAGAACGGAAAGCTCGGTTCAACTAAAAGCTCCATGGAGTAAATCCGAACCAGTAATTCCGGAAGGAGTTTTGTGCTTAATCGGGGATTTGTTTCGAAGATTCTTCACCTTTATCTAATGCGCCGTTTCACCGACAATAATGACATAATAACTATAATTCTATTTAATATAGAAACTTTCTTTATACTCACGTAGCATACTGCTAATAAAAATAAAAAATATGTAAGAACAAAACTCTCATTACAAACTGCTATTATTCGATTATACATGTTATTTATATATTTGTGATAATTGTAGGTAATGGCCACGTCAAATTTATACTATGATTAAAAATAAATCATATAACCCAATTTTTAATAAATCGGGCAGACCAACTTTCAGTGTAAGAAAGGATTTAACTTTGTGACTCGAGATCTAAGAATATAATAAAAATGGATAAAATTAAATAATTTTACGAGCTAAAAATTTTCGGGAGATATGCGAGCAGAAACGAGATGAAAATGAATGACACTGTCAAAAGAAAGGCTAAAAAAAATGGCGTATCTTTATCTCTCTTTCTCTCGCAAAATTTTTAGATTTTATATTTTACCGGCGAGCAACGATTCTGAAAAACTCGTCCGCTAAAATCTTCTCCGATCTTTTCGCCTACGAATACGAATGTCGAATGTTAACGCGCTTAATGTTAGCTTATCTCCTGCGTTTCTCTATCCGTGGATGATTGTGTGTGCGCAAGCACGAAAGTCAACGACGGTACGTGTACCCCATCGCGGAGCCGTCTCTTTTCTGTTCTCGTAATTACTTAATACATTATTAATAGACGGCTGACTTTACATAAGCTCCAGGGGAAAGTCGGAAAATTTCAAGACGGGAAGTTAAGCAGATTGCCAAGACTGGACATTTGCATACTGGCACCGTACCCTCTGTGCCGTACTGACAAAATCCCGCCTCGTTTCACCGCACGTAGTTGTAGTAACACTTTCGTAAGTGAAGTGCTCTGTTAAATGAATCTTCTTTCTTTCAAAAATTTTTTTATAACAAGCTAACGATATTCACCGACGTGTAAGACAATGTAACAAAGAGTAAAAACATGAAGAATAAAACAATTAAATTACACGATCTAAATAATTAATTTAACAGTCAAGTTTTAATCTTTCACACGTGATGCGTTCTCATAAATTTCATGTTGTATTTTTTTAAAATGAATTCCATGAATATGTCTTTTCACAAACATGTTTCGTTTGTAAAACCACAGCGTACAAAAATGTTGTTTTATGATGACACGGACGGCGAAATAAATTTAAACAGACATATTTCTTCGAGATAGCGACAGGATGGTTTTAGAGCACGGATTTACACCCTTCAACTATTAGTCGAGAAATCGTTTGCAAAATACGACACCATCAACGGTGGGTAGATACCCAATCCTTGAAAGGAGGACAGTAGAGCTGTAGTGTAACTTTAGTGGTAAATTGGAGGTAATTTGCGAGAGAGGCGGTCACCCGGGCAGTTAGCGAGCCAACAACCGCCGCCAGAACAACAGACTTGTCCGTCCAGTGTAGTGCAGTTACCTGAATGTTGGCTTTACGAAGAAGAAGCCACATAAATATACTGTTCTTCCATGTGCATCGCAATTATTTTTTTCTGTTATTAATTTAACCGGAAAAAAAGTAAGGAGCGCAGTAATTTTATGAAGAGACGAGAGCCACTACAATTGAACAGTGGCCATTATTTCATTTTTTGCAAAACTTGAGAAAATTAATCTTACAATCGCGACAATTAAATTTACGTCAAAACCCCAGAAACGTATGAAATCACCGCTGTACTGAAATTCTTCTATTGTATTTGCCATCATAAAAAGCAATATGAATATATTCAACGTGAATATAAAGTTTGCCAGAATAATTTCGCATCCAAGCTAAATAGCGGTATCTCATAACACATATTAAACTTTTATAAAAATTTACAAAGCATCATAATGTAAATGTATTCGTCATTGCTTTCTGTGAAGAAGGAATACAAAAGGCTCGATAATGAAAAGAAGAAAGAAACGCGATGCAATTTAAATTTCACAACATTATTTTTATTCATCCCGTTACAGTTGGCCGGTTAATCACCTCTTTCTCCAGGAACTGCAATCAATACCGCCGTTTGTACGATTAGAGAATAAGTAAAGCAAAATGTGGCACTTTCTCTCTCTCTCTCTCTCTCTCTCTCATATTGGCGCTCGAAACACGTACATTGGAACGATAAAGCGCTCAATATAGAGTACAATGAAAAGCAACGCTCTTGCAAGAGGATGAAAAGAGCTTATGTTTCACCATCGCGTACCGTTTGTAAATCATCGTCACCGTTTTCAGACCGCGGGAATTTTACTTCGTTCGATCCGATCCGCTCGCTTCTATTTTTACACATGCGGTGACCAGGCAGCGCGGCGCGCAAAAAGGCAACGTTTCCGCGAATGAAGCGTTTCGCTTCCTCACTTCCGCGGAATATGTGCGGCCTCGGCGGGAACTTTTTCTTTTTCTTTCAATCTCACGGATATTTTCTATGCCGACGCGTATTTGCATTTTAACGAAGGGGCCGTGAAAGAAAGTTATAAATAAGAAACACTTGTGCACGAACACTAGATTAAAAGCGAGGTCAATGGAGGCGGCGAACGGGCAAGCGACGAAGTTATATTCACGACGAAGCTGGTAGACATCCTCATTTTTTTTTGCAATTTCTTGAGAGCGGCAGGTGTATGCATAATATAAATAGCGACCTAAATAAAAAAAACTTTAATTTCTTAATGTTTATTCCGTAGTATACGATCGTTGCTAATCCTAAAATGCTCTGCATTTTGAATCAAGATAGGCTGTAACTTTACAATTTTCTAAACAGATTTTTCCCTATGGCGTCCGCAATTTGACAATTTGCATTAGGGGATCCTCACTTTATGTTTGCTCGCTGTAATCTATTACTATTATATTCACGTGGAAGATTTGAAGAATGCAAGACGTATTACATTCATCGTGTAGCTTAAACCTGTTTTAGAACCAGGGATCCGGTCGAAATAATTGTGCATAGTTGGAACGATGTACAAGACTTCCCAATTATCTCGAGAAACGTAGTGAAAAATCGTCAGCATCGAAGACCGAGCTCGAGCAACCCAGGGCCGTAATACGAGCTTAGTTGAAAAGCTGAATCGCACTCTTGGGGCAACGCCTCGCTCGTTGGCTCGGAACCCTTCTGACTTACGAGCAGATTAAGAAACTCCCCGGATCTCGATAACCAGCCTCCAAAGTGCCTCGGGTCACTGCTCGGCCGTGAAACGATATCCCAGCGGACCCCTCGGAATTCGGCAAGATATTATTTTCCGACTTTCTCCGTTCGTGTTAATTACAGGGCAGCTTTATGTTATTAACCCAGGAACCTCGTGAATTCAACGTCACTCTTAAGTTTTACGATTCTGGCGAATCGACGATGTTGGAGCGCCGGCATTACGTAATGATCATAAATATATATCTTTACTTCGAAATCTGAGATCCGCGGTAGTGAGAGAATCGAGAAAGTTTGATGGGACGAAAATATCGTAACTTCTCTCGATAATTAAATCAATTAGTATATTAAGAAAAACCGACTTTCTCTTCTTTAAATCGACAGATTCGATTATTGTTGAAATAGATTTATAAATCATGATGTATGCTATTAATAACACGTGTTTTAATTGCACAGTTTTATGTGGAAAGTCTATGGTTAGACTGTATACATATATACATATAATTTAATTTATGCATATATGTACCGGCAGCATTCGAATAGATTTCATTAGACACTTATAACGCTGCTGCATTCGTGAAATTCTTTCACAAGGAATGAAAATCTCACTAGAAGAAGCGAACCGTGTATGCTAAGTCTCGAAAAAACACTCGGTCGGGTACCGGTTGAGGAATTTTCCGCGGTATGATGACGTTATGGAGTTTGTCCCATTTTTGCGCGGGGAAGATTAAGATTTTAATTGTGCAGTACGTGGTAATTACAGAGCAAACTTCCTCTCCACGGGCTTTCTCGCACTTGTCCCGCTTCTAGAGAGACCCTACGATGCAATTCTCTCTTATTCTCTCTTTCTTCGTCACGCATCTTTTCCGTCCTTCTTTCTTTCTCTCCTCGGTGCTCCTTTCACACGAATTGTCGAGATGGTGGAAGTTTACACGGCCAGCTCGGAACTCCACGATTGGACGAGTTTTCAGGGTAGTGCAGGCAGTTTTGCCTGCTGGAACAGGAGAGAAAGATCTTTTTCCTGGATGGAGTTGGAATAATATTTGTAGATTACGAACCGCGGAACTTATTCGCCGCTTGACAGAATAAGAAAGAAAGAGGAAGAGAGATATCGAACCAAGTCGAATGGAGTAAGTGAAGTGAAGAACGGTGGAACAAGAAGAGTATCTAGATATACCGTGCACTCGATAGATCAACATTGGCAAATTTCTCACCTCGCTTTACTCATGCGTAAAGGATCACAGAATGATTACATCATGCCTGAATATACATATAAAATATCTCAGAAATTGTGTAAGATGTACGTAATATAATTTTTGCAACGTCGATATAGAAAGAAAATCAACGTTCATAAAATAAATGATTAGATTTCAAGCTTTCTTAGCTTTTGCATCAGTAGTGCGAATGATTACATTTTCATTTTCCAGATAAATAAATGCGAGCGATCAAATATATATCGCAAGCTGGTGAAGAGCACAATACATCGTGGTTAATGGCGTGCAACGGGACGAAGAGGGTAATAGGTCGTATAGTTAATCCGATGGATTAATTAACGTGTCGCACGGCGCATCCTCCATTGCGTTAAGGAGCAATAGGACCGGGCAATGAGTTGGCTCTACGGGTTTCTAGTACTTTCGGTGTGGCAAACTTGGTAAGCTCGGGGAGTTATGCGTTCTTCGGCAAACTTGCTCACCGACCCAGCCAGCACGCACCGCGCGCACCAGCAGCCGTGTTAGGTGGCTATACCACGTACACGGGCTAACTTGAATAATAGACATTGTTGTACGAATTAGGCGGGTAGGGGTAAAGTCTGTGGTAGCCACGAAGAGCTGTGGTACCGGCCGACCCTGCGAACGCGCACCTCCGACTTTAATTAACGATGTCTGAACATCCAGTCCGCCGGACGTATTATTAACTCGTCCCCGGTCGAGTTGGCGTCCCGTCGAGGGAGTTCCGAGAATTCGTGGACGTCGATGGCTTCCCGATGATCCCGACGTTCAAAACGTCGTCCGTGTCGACGGAAAGAATGCCGCAATGTCCTCTGCGTGTGTGTGTGTGTGTGCCTATATTGCGAAATCTAGCGTCATTTCCAAGCTCGAATTCGCGATACCGACCCATATCGCGGTGTGACTCTGTTGATTTTCCAAGTTTCCAGCTAGAATAAGATGATAAGAACGTGGGCGGAGCGCAGCATGCGCCCAGTCCGGCGATGTCGTTCGAGAACTCGGAATCGAGAAACGGATACGCGACCAGATGCGCAGAAGAAGGCCGGGAAGAAGTTTTCGTCCGTCGTATTACGATTCAGTCCGTCCATAAATAAGAAACCGGCGGTTCGATATAACTCACTGGATTTCCATACGATGATAAAACGGACGCTTGGATCCCGGCGCGATGATTTATATGATCCCGACGCTGCCCGTCGCGAAATCCTTTTCGTCGTCCGACGATTCGGCTTGGCCTGTCCACGGATGTTTGCACGCGATAACGGAATGTCTCTCGTGTACTTTAGCCTGCTCTCTCTCTCTCTTCTTTATCCTCCTAATTGTGGCTGGGCGGACAAGTGAATAATGCGTAAGATTTTTTATTAATGATTCGCTCCGCCCTTACATCTACATCCAAAAACCTAGCTGTACGTCTCGTTCTTTCTCGGTTTTGGTATACGTTTGGTATACGATATGGGTTACGATATGAGAGTTACATCCACCTACACACACGTATGTACAAGCGGCTTCCTATCAATATGTTTGATGAAATATGGATTATTCCCAGTAGACCGGGTCGGTTCAGGAATACCAAGAAATCACCCAAGACGTCCGTATTCACGTCTTGATGTACGATCTGCGGATAGTACTGGTTTTCACATCACGTTCCTTTATTGCTGCAAATTTTAGTATCGATAGAAATAAGAAAATTATTCCGCATAAGCGGCTTGTCCATTCCACGACAAATTTATTTTCGGATATCTTTTAGCGAAATCTATTTTTGTCAAAGATGAGCAATATCAGTTAAGAAGAGATTGCAAAATTAAATTATTTTAAGTTTGAAGATAATACAGGAATCTCTGGCTTACATTCACAAACGATTAATGCAGTGTAAATATATTTTATGCGGTCAACGATGACAACAGATCGATATTTTGGTCTTAACAGAAAATTAGCGCTAATAAATACGAGTATTTTTAGACGGCAATCAGTATTTATGAAACTGATTTAAGAGTTGCGGTATCCGATCGACTTGGCGATAATAACGTGTCGAGAGATTTAATCGCCGGATTGCTGCCTTGACGATCAATTAATGGGCATCAGATTGTTTCGCGGAATTTCCTCCTCGAGCCGGGAAAAAATAGGTCGGCCATTGGAAGAGGGCCGCTGTTCCAAAATTAAATTATCTTCTCGTTTCTATCACGCGCTTCATTCTTTATCACGTCATTCGGACCATGATATATTGCGTGATGTGCCGGCGCCGGTCATTTGTCAAGTAGCTCGAAAATATCTATGAGAAACTAGAAACTCCCGCGTGTTCACTCATATGGATTGTAGGTTTGTTGACAAAAAGTTCTGCTATAAGTCAGAAGAACTACGTCTTTTTTGACGTAGTAAATTTCAAAATACTTCTCAGCCCTTTTATAAATAAATCCATTTGCTCTCTTGTGCTATATTAATCGGGAAATTACACATGTATAAAAATAGCAGTATCTTGATATTTATCTACAGTTTAAATTATATACATGTAATAGAAATATAGTTTCATCTGAGGAAAGATAAACAGTTCTGTATGAGCTGATAGTAATACATATGTTTTTAACATATCAAATTACATTTTTCAAGCTTTCTTAAAGATATGTCAGACAGTTGAAATTATACCATGCTAAAATATATTTTGATTAGATAATGGCTATTCGCTATTTCCTAAATTTACATTTCCGTCTGTCCAATTTTAATCAATCGTACTGCGTCATGATGGAGACAAAGTCAACGATTTGATGAAAACTGTTTGATTATCGGTAAATTCGATGTCAATGCTATTAGAGACTCAAAGGTGAGAGAACACGTATCGAGACAATCGAAGCAATTAGCGTCAGTAAATAGATTTCACGAGCGAAAAGGGAGGTCGGATTAGTCGAAATCCTCCGCATAGCTTCAACAGCGATCAAAAGACTGAATGTACAATAGCGGATGCAGTAAAAAATCATACAAAGAAATGTAACTGTGTAGTTAACATTAGAATATTAGAATTTGTTGAACAGCTCGCGTAAAACGACAAATGGAAAAGTTTTATTTTATCACATTTGCAATATAATTATAATAAAATTGCATAATGCATGTTTTGCATAATTAATCAACATATTATGTATGATTAATATGCAGAACAAATTAAATATGCTAATTATATTTTGCTATATTTATATTTTGAATATAATATTGGAAGAAAGCACAAAATTGTTTGTGTTCCAAGAGAATAATGAAAGTTTTAAAAAAGTGTTTATTCTCGATTAACTTTTATCCCTTCTACGAAGCGAATCTACGCCGATCAACAATCTCATTTTCCGCACAAAAGTCCTGAAGTTGTTCCTTGATGAGTTTATAAGTTCTAGGTGCCGGACTAACAACGCGTTCGTGAAAATTAAAGAAGTCATCGATAACAATTTTAAGGAGAATGCTTTAATTATTCCGCTGGCTTGCAAATCGGGGCCCGTCAAAGTTTTGGTAATAGAACAAACGGGAGAATGACGAAAGAATAAGAGAAGGAATATTCTCTATAGCGGTGACGAACATTCTCGTCAATTTTTAGTAGAGAAGAATAATGACACAAATGACAAGGGAGAGAAAGAGAGTTCCCTTAATTAATATTGGAAGAAGCTTTAGCTAAGTCCTGTCGCAGAACTTTTATACTTTCCTCATTTTTCAATCCTTCGAGCTATCGATTGGTATTGCAATCGGAAAATATTTTCTCATTTCAGCTTATGTCAAGGTAGAAATATACAAATATTTCGAAAAATATAACAAAAAAATGTGTATGATAAAATATTTTATCTAAACTATATCCTATAGATTTTATTTACAATTTATCGTCGCTTCATTATATTCTTATTGTTAATATAAGTTTACTGTTATCGCGATATGGAAGTTTCAAATATAGATTATAGCAAATGTATACGTGTATGTACATTGCAGATCTACATATATAAATCGGTTACAAATACTCAAACTTCATTTTAATTCATTTAGCAGTCAACTATTTTTACGTGAGTTTTTTTTATAATTTTGTACTGCAAATTCTACATTTTTTCATTCACTTTGTGTGTTAAAATAATCAAATAAATCCATAACTGCTAAAGTATAATGCAAAAAATATAGACGAGTATCAGAAAATAAAAGTCGCCTGATTTTAATTAATATCAGGAATGGAAAGGGGAAGTGGATCCATCAAAAACTTTTCGTATTTTCTCGGATTCTAGAACCGCTGGCGAGTTCGCTAATCTTTTCGGTGCAGTCTACGAATTAACACGGTTTCGTGATTACTTCGAAGTTCGTCGCATGATTATTAACTCGCAGGAGTATAGACAAGGAGAACTACGAAGATCTCGATTAACATTTTGATGAACATAACAACCAAATAGAGGCACCGGATTTAAGAGCAAATTGCAGTCGCCACAAGAATAGTTTCAATTATATCGGTTATATATATTGTAACTTTAATTTTCGCATTGATATTAATGTATATGTAATTTATCTAAATTTTTTAGTAGAAAATTTATATAACGACTGTTGTTGTTCATTAAAGTAAATTATAATGTTTGTAGTACACATATACACATAATATTCAGATTACGAATTATAATTTACAATATTTACGAGATTTATCTAGATGAACATAAACATTATCAAAAACTTATTGTTTTTCTTCACAATTAATAATATGTACGATTGATCTATAAAAATAAATATGCTCTGTATCAATATGTAGTAATATCTCAGGTCATAGAAATTCCGTGCACTAGAAATTAAACTACGATTATTTACGCGAATTGTTTCTATTTTCTTTTCGCATCTTTATATATGGTACGAAAAACGAAAAACTTTTGTAAAATCATTTTCGTATAATGGATAACAAAGAATACGAGGTACTTGTAAGCGACTCTCTCACTCTATATATGGTTTAAATTAAAGGGAGAGAGAGAGAGAGAGAGAAAGAGACACGTTGTCCATTACTTTGTTTTAATAAGATATTCTCACGATGGGTGGTCAGTACGGGAATACACGCTAACCCGTGTCCGAGGATTTTACGTGCCTAACCACAGTTTCCAGTTAATCCACGAAGATAAGGCCGGCGCAACTATATATTTCTATGTTTATTATACTGCGGTAACAAGATGGGAGCGGATCTAGATACGACTGTCTGAGAAGCGACCCGGTAACGAAGCATCGAGAATTTCACTTCGGGATACACGTATGTAAACAGCAATGATGGTGGAGGTACGTGCATGTGCCGGGTGTACGTTGCCAACTAGTTTACCTACATGCTCGCCGAGATCTGTTCTGGAAACAATGCGACGTGTTATGCGCCCTATAATCGCACGTGGAGCCATACGACTCTCTATCTCTTCCCCAATTAGTTCTTTTATACGAGAACTTTGACATCCGTGCGATAAGCGGACAGAACGTTATTTCCTCCCCCGTGATCGTTAACGTACCTCTCATTACGCGCTTTAATTACTTGGAACGTGTGCCTAATATACGACTGGGCTGTATACAGTTCTTGACAACGCGAGTTGACGAGTCAATCGGCCGTAAGTTTCGCCGCACAGCCGCACGCGATCGTGCTCATTTACATTTCTACGAGCCGTCTTAAAGGCGCGCAATTTTTAACCGCGGCGAGTTCCGCGCTCGCTCGATACAAATCCGACCACCCAGCATACAGCATGCTATGCCGGCGCGATATTGGATTACACATTCCTATAGATCGTCACGTAGGTGTGTGCAGGCGTTTGCTTGCATAGCGTACACATACGCCGTACATAATGTACAAAGCTGGATAATGTACAAGGTGGATGGAACAGGTACGACATAACGTACGCGGACCCCCCGACGCGAAACGAGGCTTTATATCAAATGCATAACAACGCTATTACTACACTCAATTGCTATAAGCCGTAGATTGCGGATTATCTGGTCGCTCTTCGTTGCCCGGCAGCTTCCTGGCGCAAGCGTGCACACGCACGCGCGCGCTAATGTTAATATAATATTAATCGCCTAATGATTATGAATGCCAATTGATATTAGCAGTCGGCGATAGCAAGAGCGCGATTCGCAGCTGGAATCGCGTTTAATGCCATCGCGAATGGTGACTCGTTATACCATACAGCGATGAGACGATTACACGTTTGTCGTTTCCACAGCGCTCACATTCGATTGCAGTGTCACGTGAAATTTTCTCGTAAGTCAATAATCATAACTCAATTCAAGAAGATTAACATTTTTCAAACGATAATTATGTATATTGCTAATTATCAAGAATAACAAAATACAAGATGGAAAAATTCATATGAAAACATTTTTCGATTGACAAATTCGAGCATGTGTACTTTGTTGTTTGTAATGGGAATAATTTCATTAGCTCATTGAAAACGGAAGCGGTGGGAGGAGAGAGAGCGCACACTTAACAGAAAAGTAAGAACAGACAGAAGGAAATTTTTCTTTTCTCATCCGTTTGTAGGCACGAGAAGACCGGGATGTCGATGTTGATGTTTCAGGAAGCGTTTAATGGACGTACGTGTCTGGGCTCTTGGGAACCACGGAAGTGCGCTGCACGCACCTGTCGAAACGAACGAATGTCTTTCATTCGCCACGAAACCGTGACAAGGGACATCGCCTGTTATTTATACCGGAGCAATTTTTCCCCCCGTTACCGTCACACGGTGCGACACCGGGAAGTGAAACTAACTGTCAAGATTATCTTTGTGAGACGATAGAGAAACGTGATAGCTTCATCTCTTCACTAGAAGCTTCGTAACTAATGCCTTAAACAGTTTATAAATATGTACATATCACAAAAATATCATCTCATTTCACAAAACTTAACGGCTATGTGTGTCTTTAATTTTTGAAATTGGATTAAATGGATAATTAAAAGGCTAAGAAAAAAATAGCTGTAATAATAAATAAAATTAATTATTAGATATTAATGTTATCAGACTTTGTGTCTTACAATTAGTAGCAAATGTTGAAGCCATTTATCAAACGTTTCTCGGAAATTCAAAATGTTTAGATGAACCATCATCTTACTAATACGAGCAGGTCGTAAAACGTGCACGTCTCGAGTGCACATCTGGAAGCTCGCAACGAGTGACGAAGGACCGGAAGTGGAGACCGGAGGGAAAAGATCTTAAGAAGATAATTCCTTCAACTGGTTGATTTATCAGTTCCATGAATTGGAACACATAGACAATTATCCATGTTAATCGAAATAAATTTATCGAATAGATAAATCGAATGTTGGAATCTCGAAATGTTCCAGCGTTACATTATTTATAACAGCAATCAATTGTATTCGATAATTTAGTAGCTTTAATATTTTTCTATAGCTCTGACAATATATATTATATTCATATTGAAATGAAATGTATATATTTTGGATAATATAAACTATATGTATCAATTAAATATTTTTTATATTCTGTTTATACTGAGACCTAAGTTTTGACTTAAAGGCAGCAGGTAGCCGCAAAAGTTTGACATTTAATTCCGAAGGGACATATAGGGGAAACGATACAGTGATTGACAGCACAAGATGATTGACACTTTGTTATATTTGTACTCATAATAAATGTACTATTCGTTGCGCAATTAATTGTAAGATACTGAGGAAGAAAGTTCTTCAAGTACTTTTATGATTCATTGCGCAACGAATAATTTGTCTTTTATGGGTACAAATATGTCATATAAGTGTCAATCACTGTACACCTGTCAATTAACGTACCGTTTACCCTACCTTTGCTCGAAGATTCGTCAATGTTCTCTCACTTTGTTCGTGGTCCTTCCGTAATAAAATGTGGCACTCGGCTGGAATTGTCTCCGTGCCGAAACAATGGCTCAAAAAATATTCAACACCTCATGTTTTTCTCTATTTAACACGAGAGAGAGGCCTTTTTTTCCAGTTCTGACGGAATTCTGCTGGAGAAATAGAGTGTGCGCGAGGGCCTCGAAAAAGAAAAAGAAAGAAGGGCGCATCCCGTGGGGATGCGCCACGAAACGACTCGTGCGGAAAAAAAAATTTGTCGAGCGCCTCGCGTGCGTTTTCCGCCACGTTGTCGTCGTCCGCCACCTCGTTGTCGACGGAAAATAATGAAAATATTGACCCACGAGAGAACGACGGCGCATTATCCGGACATTTCCCAAGGCCTGGGGATCTGTACCAGTTACATCATCGTTGCCGTCGTCGACAACGGCTGTGAGTGTTTCGAAGAGAGTCGCGCGGCTTTTAACGCCCGGTTTTTCGGGCGCCTCCTAAGCAAACAGACCTTCCGGCGATGCGAAAGTCCACGCTTCTTTTTCCACCGTATGAAAGCACATGTCCGCTTTATCCGCCTCCGCGTGACCATATTACGACCGATCGAGCGAAGAGTCCGTCGTCTACGTTTTTCAGGCCCGCGGCCATCGACAAATATTCCACTTGTGCTAGATACGTGCGTAAACAAGTCGCGCGACAACCTGAGTCATCTCGCGTTCTTCGCATATGCACTTCGAAAACGTTCATGATCAAATGACGACTTGAGAAGCGAAAGAGCGATTGCGAAGCAATCGTAACATATTGAAAAATTCGAGTTACAATAAGTTACGTAGAAAGAGAATTTGAATCGACAGGTGATGAACTAAAAGTACATACATTTTTATTACATGTACATTTTTAGTACATATATTACATATATTTTAGTACATTTAGTACATATATTTTATTACATGTACACATTTTTAGTACATATATTTTTTACCGTATTACATATATTTTAGTACATTTAGTACATATATTTTATTACATATATTTTTTACCGTAATTTGCATAACGTTGAGGGGAGAAAATTTGTGATAAAAGCTATAAACCAGTGATAAACACAATCGTCTTATTGATTCGTGAATAGAATTTTGGTTGACAGAGTAACACGAGGATATTAGAGAGCTTTAAAATTTGGAAATGAGATATGAATGCACTCTCTCGCGCGTTGAACTATCAGCCTGTCCGCATAAATGCGGATGCTAGGGAAGTGCATTCGAATAAAGTGCATGCAACGCGATGAATTGGCCGCGATAGAAACTCACGATGGCGCAAAATCGCGAACGCTATTGAATAGCGAGCCACACAATGTCACATTTGCAAACTGTAAATACGTGAAATGTTGAACACTTATATAAACGAATTAATACAATGTTACATCTATATATCAATCTCGCGTATATATAAACGCTGCGAAATACTGAAATTCACATTTAATCTGCCTTTCGTAAACTGCCATTCTGTACAGATTTCCATGTGTTTCTTTAATTTAGCTTTTACATTTTTATTAAATATGTAGACAGGCATAAGATATTTATTTAAATATAACTAAATGACATTACGTTATACGGTTGTACATCGGAATTTAAAAAGATTGAATTAAATCGTTATTTTCTTTAAAATACTAGAAAAAAGTGCAATAACGTAACGTATGCTTTTGAACATTTGTGAAATAGTCAAATTATTCACAGTTAGCATATGTAATTAAATTCTATTACGCTCTTTCGAAATAAATCTGTATGTAAATAATTGTTGGCCAGAGATACGTTTATTATTACAGCAATCATAAAAGTAAACTCATAATTAATAAAGATAACGCATGGACTCGCTGATGTTTATTATTAACAACATAGAAACAGCTCTACTCGCGATAATATCAACAAAATTAAATTTTCTCCACTGCGGTATCATTTATGTTACCTTTTAAACTTTGTGACACAAAATCATCGAGATCCAGCGTTTTACTTTTCCCATTTCTATGCTCGGAACGTGCTCCTGAAAGCTTGTAAAAATGGCACGAGCAGCGTGACTCTGTCGGCACTATTCTACTGTATTTTCCGTCCTAATTATATCCCACCCCAATGCAAAACTCGTTACGGTCATCTCTCCACTATGCGTCGTCTTGCATTAACTTGCAGAATGTTTTGCTCGCTTAATTACAAAGGCAATTTCGTTAATTAGGTCAAACACGTATGTTGCCATGTACCCATGCCAGGTAACCATATTTTTGAAACAAAATTCGATTTATGCTTGACTATCTTTTTCTGATTTTATAAATAAAATAATGTTTTATATATACAACATTAATAGATTTAGAAAATTGATACAAGATATATTGCACATTAATTTTAGTAAAAAATATTATTTTGAGTGAATAGAAATAATTTCAAGATTGTCACTTATAATTAATTTAAGATTAATTTCAGTTCAAATAAAAAAATACTATATAAATCACATTTTCTAATTTTTTACTGCTTCTATCATAATCTATATGTTCTTTCTGTAAAAAAAAAATATTAAAAAAGAATGCATTTTTCTATTGATGGAAATAACGAAGATTGCAAATTTAAGATTATTTGTATATTAACAGAAATAAAGAACGACATAATCGGATTGAGAACGTTACGACGTTAATTTTGTTCTTTATCGAGAATATAACTGTTACCGTTCTTTAATCAGCGAAGACATTTCTATCAACTTCATTTCAACAAGAATGCTTTGATCAATGATCAATTTTATTTGAATAATAATAAATGTAAAGATACATTAATTCTGAATTAAGTAATATTTTTATGTAAATTGCAGTATTGAAAAGAATGTGAAAGTAGTTTACTAAAACATGAAAAATAAATCAATTTTATTGTTATATCTAATTAACAATATTTGATTGAGACTTATATCGTTGATTTTTCAAATTAAAGTTGCAAAAAATACTCATAATTTATTGAAACTTTTATAATATCCTCCTATCCGCGATGACCAATACGGTTTTTGTTCCCTTTTAGTTATTGATATCAGCCACAGAACGAGAATGAAATTTAATGTCAAATTCTCTGTAATTCGAGCCTTTGGAACATCATGCGATCCGCGAGCTTAATTATTGCAGCTTGTACAACTTGCAAATGCTTAGACGTGCGCCGATGCGGCTTGGTACGGAACGTAGCGTCACGCAGTCTACATTACAAATTGGATATTATGCAATTACCTAGCGATTAAATTAGGCGTTGCTGACGCCGCAATGGTTGCGCTTGTACGCAACACGTACCACTGTTCCTACGTGTAGCCGTGAACATACCCGGCTGTAAGCAACCGCACTCACAAAGTGCCCTCAACAATACGAGCGTTTACTAAGCTCGCGAAATACTTTGTTCCACAACGAGCTGTGACTAATTACGAAACGTCGTTAAGAACATTCTCCGCGATTCTAAGCGCCCGTCGTTGCAGAAAGATAAATTGCATTTTACACCATCTATTTTACATTGTACGAGCGCAAAACAGAAACGCTTTAATATGCCGCTAATGTGTCAAAGAGGATAAATTCTAAAATCTAGTTTCTTTGAAATGATCCAAGTATTCAATAATATTTTCGCGCCACAACGTAAAGCAAGTGGAAATTATATTTTTTATGTAATACATGTATACAATTTTACAGTTTTTGTATACAGTTTTGTATATGTATTATACATCTGTTTCAATTCGACAACAGATTAAAATACATTCATTTGCCTTTTCAACATTTTTTTCGAGCTCGGATGTGTTTTATGGGGCGAAGTCTTTCATGTAGTTGAAAGATCGACGAGGGCTCAAAGGATTGTCGTTCTTGCGTTTTTATTTTCCCCGCTTTCGTTCGCTCGTTGAAACCATTAAGACCAGCCAGTTGGGTGGCCGATTTTCACCGTTGGTGTCGTCGTTCGCGCGTGTGTCTTTAGCTCCGAAAATAGTCACACTCGCAATGCACATAACCCGATATTTCTGAAGCCGTCGGTTCCTATACTTGGAAATTCTCGGAGGTAACGATATTTCTGTCAAACGTGCACGGGTGGTCCTGCCTGTGGATATTCGCTATCGATATCGTGAGAATGATTGAGAAATCGATGATTTAAAATTGACGCGAGAGAGCCTACGGGGATTATAAATATTGCTATAATAATATTTCAGAGTAAATTGCTGGAATGTTTCAAAGTAAACAGAAAGATTTAGAAAATACATAATATTATTAGGCTAATTAGTTTATTTCAATATTGTAGTAATGTTTGTAATATCGCGTATCTCGATAACTTATTCAATTATGTTCCCGTTCAACAGAATTAAATTTTAGTTTCTGTTATCGTATATTCAACAAGGTGCGTCGCGATTACACAAATCCGGGAAAATAAAAATGCCATTACGAGACGTTCGGAATAAAAACAACAGGGAGTACGCGACGAGAGACGTAAGCGCGAAATCGATTTAAAATACTACATGTCGTCGTGGCGCGAACGCGTATAGGGAAAAATCGACGCATCCGTCTTGGCGGCTGCTGACGGATCGTTTGATTGCTTCTCATACATATCGCGGAGAAAAGCATTTGCGAGGAAGATTACCCCTTGCTGAGATGCTCCGGGGTGGTTCGAAGGGGAATACGCGATAACGTCCCGAAACGAGCTCCGAGGGGCTGGCGGAGCCTGTTTTGTTATTTATGGTTGCATTACCGAAAGCGGCGTAAGGACAGTAAGTGCGTGGGAGATGCCGCGTGCGAGACTAAAGTATGTATAAAGTGGAGAAGCACATTTTTACGATGCCACGCTGAGCTTAATCCGCCTCTACGATCGATTTCACCCGCGCACTTCTATCCGCTTTCTCACGCGGGGGTCGCGCCATTTTACGCGCCTCGTATGTTAGCGGCGGATCGCAGCTGTAACAGTGAACGAATATTTTCGTAAACGCTAGCGCTACGTCGGAGGAATATATTGCTATGAGGATAATTTCATAACTCACATTGTAGGAAGGTTACAGCAAAAATGCACAGATTAATGAAGTAGTAAAACCATCTTCACTCAAGAAATAAAGACACACCACTATTTATCGTTTTATAGTACAACTATGGTACAACTTTTTTAGCAGAAGGTTTTTCTCACATAGCATATGTTGAAAAATCATCAACATATTGGATTATAATATACGATAATATACGTGAATATTCGATAATAAAAACGAAATGTGTCAAATAACTCAATATTCATCGAATAACTCGAGTAAGCAATAAAATTTCCGATTTATAATCTGCACATTATTGTTAAAGATATTTGCAACCAATTATTTTCTTTTAGTTATTTTAATATTTTACTATATACATATTATAATTTCTTTTCCCCAAACTACTACTTACTCGTCTATAAAAGAAATATACTGTAACGTACAGCAGAAAGCAAAAGATAAGTAGGCAGCGGTTGACACGACCGTAGAGAGCAGAGATACGCGATGGGACCTTAATTAAAAGAATCTTCGTTTACCCAGTCTGGAGTGCCAATCACCGCGTTTAATTACTTGCCACTTTTTTATCATTTAAACTTTTCATTGGGAGTTAAGGAAATTTACGTGCGGCCCTCATTAACGTTTATCAACGTCAACCGAGAGTCGAAAGTACGAGCTACTCAACGATTAGAAGCGAGCGAGTTTGTTTCGTCCACGATATGCTAATGAGGCTTTCCTTCGCTATGTAACATTCACCTTTGTAATGAGCGATAGAAAGGCGACGTCACCACGAACGCAATCTCGTCTCCGTCACGATATCATTGCAACGCATCGCGTTAATTTGTCAAGTTCGTCAAGATTTCTAGGAACGATTCGAAATATGCTTTTCGGCTTGTTAGCTAAATATTTCATTAATTTATACATACATATATAAACAACTTTTAAAATTAGATTAAATAACAGAAATTTATAAATATCTGTAAATATCTGCACGTTGCAAAAACTATAAAACACTTCATATTTCCATATTTAAAAAAATTATATTAGCATGAAAATTTATTTGTACTATAAACAAAATATAAATATACAATAGAATTTATAATTGTAAGATTATTTTGAAAATGTAGAGACTTCATGGAAACAGAGATTTGGAAGAATGTAATTGTGAAGAGACGCGTTAAAACGGGAAAATTGATTTAAAATAAAAGAATATTATCAGCGCATACATGGCTTGGAGTGTTTTTGCACTTTCGCGCGTCTCGAAAAGAGAGCGTAAACTATTGTCAGGGTTACTAGAATAACTCGATCGACTCTGCTCTTTGTGGGGATAGCCCAACCATCGCGGCTGTCGAAAAGCATTTTGAAACGGCAAGCTCTCCTTTCGATCATAACCTAGTCACGTTTGCGAAAGAAAGCTTCCGACAAACACTGCTTGGTTTCGGAGATGGATATACTTCAAATGTCAACGACGTGACGAACGTATCCTCGCAGATCCCCGCTGGCGTGAGCTTGCTCGGGGTGTATTTGCGAAAGCTCAAGATTGAAACTTATAGAATAATTTCCTGGCACAATATATCATTTAGAGAACATACTACAAATTCTATTCTTTGTTCTACACAATTATCAAAGACATATCTAGAATTTCGATTACTTTCTCATCGAATTAGTTTCTTCAAGAGTCTCCGTGATAACGGAAGGAAAAACGTTTAATTGGAGAATCACTATTACGTCGCGTCGAACGGAATGTATAAGTCATTGAGGTCAAGTGGCAAGGTCTTCACAAATAATTTAATAGGAAAGAAGCGAGGAGAGATAAAGCCGGATGTAGAGGGACGACGAACTCAAAGATATCGTTCATTAATTTACGCGGCCGTTAAAGACGGACTTCTCCCCAGATATCGCGGAACGATACGTTAAAATGCGCATTGTCGACGCTGCAGAGTAATGTTGCTGGCCACAGAACAAACGACAATGTTATCGTCGTGGGACGGTAGGCCTGCATATAAATACTGATACGGCAATGTGGTACTAATTTATTGCCGAGCCCCACGGAGATCCGATTTCATTCCCTTACCGTTTCTGCTCCTCCCTTTCTTTCTTGCGTGCTAGCCGTGAATGCCACTATTATGCATTATGACGCGTAATTCCGGCCGCAATCACGACCAGATCGTCTTGCAATTTCGTCGGTGCCGTAAACTTACCAGGTCGAGGGAAGAACGGTACAGAATTCTTTACGTTGAGTGTAACGCAAGAGTCGTCAGTTCTGTATTTTACTACTGATAATTTTGACGCGAAATTACATTTTCGCAAACAAAGTATAACAAACGTTAATAATAACGGTAATGGACAAACCTCTGTGTTCTACAAATCTTCTTCTACAATTCAAATTAGTCTTATATTGCTGCAGGTAAATAATAACAAGTTAATAATACTAATTATCAGTATTACATATGTAATTTGTAATGATGCGAATAATGAGGAATACACACATACACATTATGCAAAATTTCGATAATATAACTTGCAAATTTTAACAATATTAAAGCACTAATAAAAATGTTTATGACTTGTAAATTTTAAGCATAATGAAGAGGATAATGCACCCCACGCGAATGTTATGCGAACGTATATAAACTATCTAGCAGCATTAACTTCCTAATCAGAAAGTAATTGATAATTTGATCTCACTACATCGTAACATGAGTTACGTGTAACTGACATTGCCCACGGACAATCGCTATCGATCGACAGAACCCGATTTATGAAACTTTGAGCAGATAATAATCGTAAAGGCAAAACTAGCTGTTTGCAATAGCACATGCGACATAACGCGTAATGCCGTAATAGTTTCGCGAGTCTGCCAGACGCGATAACATCAAAGTATCGCGAGAATTTTCTCCGCTCGAGGATTCGTTTCCGAGAGAAAAAGTATCGATGCACGAATAACGAAGCACTTTGAAAATCGTAGAAGCTGCAGCGTTCTGGGACGCGCATCTAGAGGTGACTCGATAAAAGGAATATCGCGGTTGTAAACACCGAGCTACCGGTTTACACCTGTGCATGCTTGCGCATACAAAAGCGACCGCATTCACGATAAGCTCGGGCGTTTTCAAGTGTTCGGAGTGCTCGTTGATGCTATTGGCAAGTAAAGAAAATCGATCATTATCGGAGTAGTTCTCCATCCTTCTCGACACGGTATTTCCATTCAAAAATTATTGAATATTAACGTCCTTTTTCAAAATAATAGAGTCATTTTTACGAAATGAAAACTATCCCTCTAATAATGCGACGCGTTTACGTCACTTGTATATCGCGTGGTATCGTTGCTTACATATTGATGATCACCGCTGGTCCGTATCTTTTAGCATAGTCAGCCGAATCTTTAACGATTCCCAAAGGTTCTTGCCGTACAACGCTAATGGAGTTGAATATCTCAATACCTATCTTAATATCGTTCTCCCCCTTGTATTCTACCGTATTTCAACCGGCTTTGCTTCCTTCTTGGCCGCCTCCCTCCTACGTCTTTAGATTGGAACAACCGAGTGAGTCATTCCGCGAAATCGTTTGGCATAAACACGTCTCGCAGATACCTGGCAGTCAGCATGAATTACCAATATCAAAGATAGCCCGAGAATTTTAAGACGTTTACTTTAGACGAACATTAAGATAAAACGCGAGCAAGAAAGTCCCTTCACGCGATAGCATTCACTCTTGCAACCGAACACATAAAGTACCCGACAACAATACCAAAGTCTTTTAAAGCCATCTATAAAACGTGATATGATTGCCATAAGTTATAAATTGTGAAATATTATATTCTCAAAACACAACGTTTTATAAACGTTGTCAATTAGATGAATGAAATAAACGTATCGCGACGGCGTCCTCGAATTTTCAGAGAGCCGAAGGCAAACGAGAAAATCTAGTTTACGGCATGATTGCCACCACGTGATCCGCCATCATTGGGATTGTCACGGTATGATCAACGCCAGTGTATGTTGTCTCTTTTCAATGATTGAGGAAGGGTTAGCCGGGTGGTCGTGACATAGAGGGAGGGGTCGCAAGAGCAGGGGAATGTATTTACATGTACACAGAGACAGCAAACAAGCATAGCGCTGATTTAAATAATGTGTCGCCAAACAGAATTCTGCAGAGGTGCGATGTAGTCGCTCTTTTATTAGCAGCTCGAAATCTCGTTCATTCGAAATATCGATTATCGCGGCATTCGCGGGGATAGGGGAAAATTTAACACATTGTAAAAATAATATCACAGACGTATCAACGACAATTATAGGTCGAATGCACTCGGGGTGGCTCGCTCGATTTTGATCGTTATCGTCTCAAATTACCATTATTTTATAACTATATCCTGTTTGAAGCTTTAAGCAGGTGTGGTGTGATTACACCGCGGGTAATAATTTCGCTTCGTGCCCCACATCGTAACCCGTTCTCCCTCAGATCCGCGGTTACGCTCGTCGTGATGTATCTATCAAAGTATCCCACATACCACATTAAACCGCTCCAAGGTACTGGATCCTGTCGTTCCGGTGCCGCGCCGAAGGTGAATGTGTACCAGTAGACGGTACAAGATTGGGCGAGAGAAACGGAAGATGAAAACAAGCGCTCCAACAATAGGAGCTTCACAAATGCCCGACGACGGGTGAAGGGAAACGGGGAAGGGTGCTGCAGTCACGGTGGATGTTCCGTTGGGCGAAAGAGACAAGAGGGGACCTTGTCGTACGAAGAGGGAAATTAATACGAAGTAGTATCATTGTCTCTCATTTCGCATCGTCCCCGATGCCAGGAACTCCGAGGAATTGTGGTCGGACCCGGTAACGGGAAAGTTGTCGGAGTCGGAGGCAACCGTGGATAATGACTTTTTGATTACAAGACTCGTCGTCAACGGGCATCGTCTACGACGGCGACGACGACGACGACGACGACGACGACGACGACGACGACGACGACGATGATGACGACGACTACAACTACGAGAACGACGACGACGATGGCGATGGCAATGCCGACACAGGTATGAGTACGATGAGAAAAGAATAGAGAGTCGAGGATAGCGGATCGGGCAGCCGGATCATCTCTGCTACTGAACGATAAAAGTTCCATCTGTGCACGCCTTTCGTATCTTTTTTGGTATCCTTTTTTAGTCGACCGTCCATTAAAAGTCATGTCATCTGTGCAACGGGCTTTAGACGTACGACGACCTACATTTCGCGATCTCCGATCGCTCGATCGGAGAGTATTAGAAAAGAATTACGTCTTCGAGTCACGAACTACTTCGTGCCACAGGTTGACCCATTCGCGAAGTATTTATCTAGCAAGTGCATCGGTAACTTTTCAAATTTCTTTTCGTACTGAAACGTAGTCAAGAAAAGTTTGCAATTTCGCGATTGTTCCAAATATCACGTTATTTTCTCGATATGTCGTGCTATTTTAAAAATAGCAAATATGTCATGCTATTTAAAAGAAAATTCTACAAATATGATGGTTAAAATTAAATGAATCCACGTATTATCATGTTTTTGTTCTATTGTCGTCTTCAATATTTCATATAAATAATGTTATTAATTTAATAACATAATAATGTTATTAATTTTTTTTTATTATTTTAATTATATTATTGATTTTATATTATTTTTAATCTCTGGTAGTTTTACAAAACTATAATACGTACTTGCTAGTCGCTGATTTATGAATCGGTACTGGTCTTTGTCTGCAAACTTCTATATACATACCTGTAACATACAAATAAAAATGACGTTAATCGTAACATGTAATTTAATTTAATATAAATTCAGATATCTCAAATATTGAAATAAATAAATTATCATATAATTTCTCTCGATATGTTTCGAGAGACATAAATTATTATATAAAATAAACATGCTTAGAGACGTCCGAGCGTAAAACCGTCTGAAATATACTATGCAGATAAATTTACAGAATATCGGGCAAAGCTATAACTCCTCTCTCGCTCTCTCTTTCTTGGCGTCTATAGCAACGATTCGTGGATCATGCAGGATTTCATATCGATGTAACGCGCTATCTGGCTAGCTAGTAGAAAGGACACAGGGGGGATCTGAATCATTGGGAGATTTCACGTATCTCGCAGTCGTACTCGCAGTATCGGAGACCCTCGGAATTGTATCGCATTCGCAACGATAAATAAGCGAGGACAATACAGGACGCACACCATACAGTATCGTTCCCCGCTACCGTGGTGGACACGTACGGAACCCATAAAGCGAGATGATCTTCTTCCTCCATTCCTCTCTTCGTGGGAGCACGCTTCATCTGACGTATGGGATCAGTACCGAAAACCATAGATAATCGGATGCGATTCTGTCACACGAAAGGTACGCGCGTGGATGGAATGTCGCAGTTCCTAAATTGCTCGCCAAAAAAAATGTCCATCGCACAAACATGACATTTGTAATACGCAGAGATATCGAAATTTTCGTAGAAAATGTAAAAAAGTATAATTGAAAGGACTGTGTCCATGAATTAAAAATTAAATATTTAATTTGAAATTAATCGTAAATTAAAACTGTATCTAGAATGTAGGAATTTAAAGTCAAATGTAATTTTTTACACAATTAATATTTTACTGATTGCTCTAATATTATTATAAATATCTTCGATTCCTACAATAAGATAAAAATTTAAACTTATTTTTCATAAGTTTAAACAGATCACTGTTAATTGTTAAAATCAATTTGCTGAAAAGATAACAAAATTTGCTAAATGCGTAAATGTTAAAATCGCTCTTGTGAAAAAAAATTAATTTTCGTACTCGTCAGTCTGTGTCATGCGGGCACTAAATTGAAAACAATTTTTGATAAAAACTCGGTGTTGGCGAACGAGAAGGTGGATGAATGAGCAAATGAATAAAACAACTGGGTCCCAATGCGGAAACTCCACGCATCGGGATTACATCACGAAGAAAAATATAAAATAATCAGAAATGCTGTTCCATTTTTAATAAAGTAGAGCGTTACTAGTAGAAATTCTTTAAAGATTGTTATAAAAGCGCGATTTTACGATTGTTGTAGCAACGAGTATATGCGGATAACCAATGTAACTTAAATACGAAAAGTTAAGTCACGGTACTACGTTGACCTAGGTTCATTTAGCGAAAAAGTTTTACGACTGAAAACGAGCACGAGGAAACCGAGAAAACGCGCGGAAGGCACACGCATTACACATACAAGGCCTCGTAAAAAAGTAATTGCACGCAGCAGATCATATGGCCGGTTTCAACGTGGCAGTGCGCGACATTTGGTCACGGCGGATGTAATAAAGTCGCGTTTACGCCCCCAACGTGAAAATTTAATATAAAACAACAATAAATGGAGATGTGCTGTTAAACCTGACATGTTACATTGAAGTTACATTGTCAGATGCACAATCACTTCGCAAATAAATTTATTTTGTATAAGAAAAGTTGTATTTTTAAACATTTATATCAGTTGCGTTGAAAATAAAGTCTTCTTGCATTTTATAGGTTTCAAACACAGTAATATCCTACTTATACATTTTAGATATATAATATAGAACTTCTATTTATTTTATTACATGTTACAGAAAAGTTTATTCAGTTTTTCAAATTCTCATGCATCCTTTTGGTACAGAAATAATATTTCACTGTCCATCTTGTGTTACGATAAAAATCACCTAAGATTTTCAACCGCAAGAAACAACAATAGCATTGAAACCAAGACAATGGGATAAAAGTACGATATCTCTGCGAGCTTTCACCTGCAAGTTTTCGCGCACAATGGCGCGAAAACAGGATCCCGTCTTTCACCGTTTGTTTGCGTACAATCGCGTGTCGGGACACTCAATCTGCCTTCGACGAATCGCTCACATCTACGCGAAGATCGTAGCGTAAAGATAATTGCGGTACAAACTACACGCCTTACATATCTCCGGTCAGAAATTACGTCTTCTAGGTAGCGCGATCAAATTTACGAGCGGGGCGACGCGAGGCACGTAATCGTCTCGTAAAAGCCATAATCGCGAGGCCTACATAAAACCCCTTGCGCGCACGAGATCTTGAAACACCTTGCCACTAATCCTATCCCCGTGCCCGGGATTCCGTTCCTCCCTACGTGCTATATTGCTCGGGTTAATCCTAGACTGTATCGTCATCGAGAGCGCTTCCATTGGATCGCTTGACTCTATAAGTTCCGTACTTCCTTGTGCAAATTATTAAATGCATGTAATCTTCAATTTTCATTCCGATTTCTCATACTTTTGAGAAAGGGAGTTTAGTCCTTTAATTTCTTGCAACTTTTGGATTTTAATACACTAATAAACAATATCTCGAAGAAAGTAAATCTCATTTTCAATCCTGTTGAAAAGAGTGTAATTATTTGAGGCAAATGTAAAATAATCGCGTCAAAATGTATTCTACCCATTGATAAATATTCAATATGAATTGCATAATCAAATCACTGACTAATTAACACGTGCAAATAGTGTCACAAACGCGTATACAACCTACGATGTACGTATTTATATTTCTTGCAAATGCTCCGCCAGTTTAATTTCTCCAAACTCCAACAAATTATTGCTTTTGCATATTATACCACGCGCCATTCGCCATACTGTGCTTCTTCGTATCCACCCACGGCACGTAAACGCAAAACATAAATGCACGCCGACGTGAGCTGTACTGCGATCGCATATAATAAGCTCAGACGTTATATCCGAACCTGGGTGCAGCTGCAGACGCGTTGGCGCATTTATAGAAGTACAATGCTCGACATATCCGGCCGATCGTCGGCTATAAATATCGAGATTTATCTCGATTAAAGTGCGACCAATATCCGCGTACACAAAAATGACCCTATGAATCTGTGTTCTTTCCTGTGTCCTTTCGTACGTGTTTTGTTTGCTCGCAATTATGGCAATAAATATCTCTTAAATCCATTGTAGAACGAACTATATACATTTAATATGCTGAACAAGATTAGACTTATGACATTGTCTATTTATAATCGCAATAATCGATTCGTAAAATCCTTTTATAACGCGTTTGTCAGAATATATGCACAATTTTACGATTTATTTTAAAATAAATCTATAGTCTGTAAGAATAGAAATAGATGTTAGAACAGAAAATAATATTGGTGTGCGTATGTGTTCCGAGAGTTTTATCATCTCTCATAAAAGCTACATGGTCACTTTTGAGTTTCGGTGATGGTATCCTGATAGAATAATTCATACACAGTTGCGAACATTTATTTTGCTCATTTCGCGCGATATACGCATATCGGAGGATGCAGCCGAGGTAATCCAATAAAGTCAATTATTCTATGGAGAATATTCTATTGTAGGAATATCGACGAATCATCGACGGCAGCGGGTGACTCGCTTTGTAAAAAGGGATTGCGAAAGAACGAAAAAATCAAATTCAGTTGAAATTTCGGTGCAGATCGACGTGGTGGTGCGACGTGCTTAGACTTTTAACACAGCTAGAAACCGACACGTATGCATACTTCTCAGTGCGAGCATGTCTAATACGTTCCAAAGATAGGAACTATCAAACTGAACATCTTTCTGATCAAAATTTACCTCAAATACGAAGATATCGGAGAAATTTTGAATTGTGTCAAAATATATGAAGCCAGAAATAAAAGTAAATTTCGAAAAAGATTTCTGTAAATTTAATGATATAATTAAAAATCGATATTTTGAGTTTTAAAGTCAAGTAATAGTCAAATAATATAATACATACATTTTAATCTTTTGTTTGCAATTTGGATTATTTAACTTTTGTCGCTAATTAAAGGCCGATCGAACACAAAGTGCACTGAATATTCTAACGCGTAACATGAGTTAATTGACGTTTGATGCAAATGGCTTTTAATGAGATTCCGCAAATCGTTTTCAAATAATCATTCACATAGTACTCGACATCGAATTTCGAAAGTGGGTTCCAATGATGTCTGTACTGCAAAATTCATGGGTGCAGTTTGCTATTAAGTTATATCACAAATTTACAAAATCTGGAAGACATTTTAATTTTTTTTAGTATGATGATGTTACCCATTATTCTAAAAACAATGTAAATTTGATGCTGATATTCTTTTGGTTTTGGAGTGCCATTACTTATTCATTTAAACAATACGAATGATAAGCTTCATCCATAAATATTATACAATTATCATGATTTATATATCTTATTATCAATTCTCTAAGATTATTCAACGGTATATGATAAATTTTTAGACTATTTTAAATCTTTAATTTTTTTACTCTTAAAAAAATCGATTGATTAAAATGTCAAAAAATTTATTTCTAATCAAAATCTTTGTTTATCGTCAGAAACCAATATGTTTACAATGTAATAATGAATAAGATGATTGAACATATCAAGTTTATTCGAAAATCTGAATTCTTAGTCCTGGATATTTTGCTTAATATGGAATAAAAATTGATTTTTTGTTTTTAATTTCATATTCTTTTATACGTGAGAACTATAATTTTTTGTGTACTTGAATATAGCTAAAGTTAATGTATATTGACTTTTATTAATAAATTTAAAATACATTAATTTTACGATTTTTAATTTAATCTTTATTCAATGATATTTTTTTTACTGTTTGCATAAAATATTCATACCTGTCTATTTTTACTTTTTTATTAATTAGATAATGTATAATATATACGTTAATTCTATTTCATCAAATTTATTATAAATAAGAATAATATACAACACGCAATAGTCATACAACCTGTACAATTTCATGGTAATTATTGATTTTATTTGACATCATCAACAATGTATATCTTGCATTTATAATTACAACCATTCAAACGTTCAACATACGTGAAAATTGCAACAAGATAACAACGTTATTTATATAACTTGTATAATTTGACGCTCTGTAATATTTTATACGGTTATGCAATACATAATATTATACAATCCTCAACCACGATACGGAAATAAACAATTAACTTTTATTGTATACACAATTATTCACTTAAAATAATTAATGATATAATCTATCTAAATGTAAAAAAAATATTAAACTTAATCCCTGTGAAAATTAATTTTAATTATTTTTAATTTTTTTTGTAATTCGAGAAGTTTTCAAACATCTAACTACTTAGACACGTTCTTCTTTGGATATAATAATCGCCATTCTTTGTTTGAACAAAGAGGAAAACATGTGTGCGCATAAAAATTCGAGTGGATCTCTTCATCAAGATTGGATCAACGGACGAATATGCTAACGACTCCGTGGGGTTAATGAGTCTTTTGAACGAGGCTACTCTCTTGTCGCGCGACTCTTCAGTAGACTAACCAATTGTGGAACTCGTGACTTGAAGAATTTGCGGAGAAAGAGACCTATATACATATACTTCGACAAGTATGAGAGGGAGAGAGTATGAGAAGGAGATGCCGCCTTGCATGACGCTGCTGATAACAAGACTGATTTGCTAGCTTTAATCACAGTTTGATATGGCTATCTTTTTATTTTTAGAGAAACGTAAAAATGAAAAATTGAAAATATTCCTAAAAGTTAGAACGTCTGGGTTAAAATAAATAATATGTAAAAAAAAACAGATAATCCAGATAGAGAGATTATTTATAATTTGTGGAATTTAATTTAGATATGATGAATTCATTTAATTTAGATATGATGAATTCATTTAAAGCGGATTTTACAAGTAAACATATATTTGATTCATTTTAATTCTAATCATTTTTTTATATAAATAGAATTTTCTCCTAAGAGATGTAATGTGATTGCATAAGAATTCTAGATATATATTTAACGGGAGAAACCGGAAAGCACAATATAAAGGATTAACCCAATACCAGCTCCACTAGCAAACTCTTGCAGAATGTACTCTGATATATACAATGTGTCCAAGAATAATATCGTATTACGTTAAATAAAATTCATGACCCGAGCTTCTTCATAGCTATTTAAAAAAAAGAGAAGAAAAGGAAAAAGATACTAGCGGCATAAAAAACGGGTTTACAGCGGAAAAATTCGCACTGCTCCTAATTTCCCTATCTCGACGAAAAAAATGCAATTCATATCTCGCTCGACAAAGCGGATATTCTATTTGACTGGTTATCGCATGCCCATCTGGCTCCGTCCATTGCCTCGAAGCAGACGAAGCCGGTAGGAAGCCACGCGAATGCAAATTAATGTTCGAACGTTATACGCGCGATAGGGGAGCGTTATGGCGCCGCAGCGGAGCGCGGCGCGTTTACGTCGGCCTGGTCGGTTCGTCGTTCCTTTATCTTTATCGCCGCGGGAACGGCCGAGGAACCAGACTGTCGAGAACTGACTCCGAGAGTTCGTTTTCGTAGTGGCTGCACCGGCGCTCCACTCTGAAACCGCGCCCCTTTCCGCATAATGAGCTCGTTTGTATCGCCTTTATTGGAGAAAGAGACGGGGTATATTCCTGCTACGAAGAGAAAATTTTCTTCCTCTTCCTTTCTTTCTTAGCTCCTCCGTCGTGTGCCGACATACTCCTCTACCTTTTCGAGCACCACGCCATTAAGCATTCGAGATCCTCGCAAATGATGTTTAAATGTATCTCGATCACAGACGCGAGTTAGTTAAATATTTAAAAAATACATTATGCTATATATTGTTAAATAATATTTATAAACAG
Source organism: Tetramorium parvispinum (assembly GCA_011638315.1). NCBI lineage: Eukaryota > Metazoa > Arthropoda > Insecta > Hymenoptera > Formicidae > Tetramorium > Tetramorium parvispinum. The sequence goes on from VBVR01000008.1 coordinate 98,810, forward strand.
ATCATTAATTTAAATTGTGATACGTCTCACGAAATGGATAGCTTTTGCAATCATTACATGCGAACGATGGCTCGTTTCATATATTTAATAGCTTAACTTCTGCAGATGAAATCTCTAGTTAAAATATATTACTGCCACTATAAAAAATTTTGCGTGATTATTAAACTTTATTTGCTCTCTTACAGCATAGGTTTCTTCCCCTGCTTTTCATAAAAAAAGAAATAAAGTTTAAATTCTCGGGTAACGCGCATAGCGAGAGTTCGATGAACTCGTGAGATAACACGGAAGGCAGGCCACTGAATGCAAGGCATCTGATCTCATATTAATGCAACGAAGCATCTCGAGGAGCAACCCAATTTCTACTGGGTCAGATATTTTCCCGTGCTGTACCAGGCGCTAATGCTGCAGTGCAACGCGGAGTCAACTCGCTGAATATCGCACGTGCTCGCGACGATATCTCGTAGAGCACACGATAATTCACGCGAGAGCGGGCTATTAATAATCTTTCTTGACTTTCGAGCAAAAGCCGCGCGCGAGGCAAGAATGGATGAAGAAGCGCCATGTGAGTGGAAGACTGAACGAGAGAGAGAGAGAGAGAGAGAGAGTGAGAGAGGGTGGAGGGCGAGGGAGAGGAGAAGAGAGAGAAAAGGACGAGAGAAGAGAGATGCAAGCACGAGCGCTCATTACGTCGCCGTTCTCGTGGCGCGAGATGAATAATTAATAACGCGAAGGGCATGCGAGCCGCGCTTTTGTACTACAAAATAGTTTCGTGTAAGTCAGGCAGGTAGCAGGACATACCTGATGAGAATCGATAAGCGAACTTATTAAGCCATATGCGTACGTGAACATTTTTCTCAAATAGATCATCAAATATTGATGTTTAAATTCGTAATTTTTCGTAAATGTAAAAAGGTTCTGAAAGACCATCGTCGCGAATTAAACAACTGAGCAAATTGGTTACAATTGTTTCCTTATCGAAAAATTAAATTTCTAATCAAATAAGTGCTAGTTGCGATTATGTAACTGAATAATAAAATTAAATTAATTATTTAAAATTTTCTCTCTTATGTTGAAGAATGTTAAAAATGCTTTTGAATTACTGAATTTTTTGCAATATTATTTTTAGAACAATTAAAACGCATCAAAGAACATGCGATTGCGGGAAAAGTGTGTCAAATCTTGTATTTTTCATTTTGTAAAAATAATCAACAAGCTCACGTGTATGCTTTCGTATTCGAGTTTATATCACGGTGCAACTTGGTTTGGTAGAAATATGGAACGGACGCATATGTTGTAAGTGGATGGATCGCTGAAGTAGTGATAATATAAAAGTATATGTCGTAACTCTCTCGAAGGATGGGCTATTGCAGCGAGCTACTGACGTCATAAACAACTCAGAAAACTTCGATTGTGAAACTTTTCTATGGATAAGGTGGCAAGACGGCAGAGCGCAGAGATTCCCAATATGCGTTATACGCGGCGTTCGCCCCAGTCCGGAAACAAATGTCACTAGAGCTATTAAAACTTCTAAACTCGCCGCCGGATCGAACGTAAATAATGCTCTCTCTGCTAGCACTAACTTGATTTATTGACGTTTCCAACTTGACTTTAGTATCGGCAGGATTGCTGCGAAGGAAGCGCGAAGGTTGATATTTGTCTCGACAAACATGGAATGATAACGAGGCGAGAACTTGAAGATAATTAAATCTCAAAACATCGCATGTACCGTAATTATGCACAATAAAACATGGATCCTCATTAAACATCAAGCTTAAATTAATTCTTACTGGCATATTGCTCCGAATTACCGCTTTCAGTAGAACCAGAAAGTATGCCTATTCTTTACGATTGATAATAATTGATGATAAAAGAATCTAAATTTATTTAAGTCATTCAACTTTAAGAGCTGTAATTTGAACCCTTGAAAATCCTAATTAATAGCAAAGAGAAAATTTTGGAAAAATTTGCATCTTTGAAAACTTGGAATTCTTCCCTCTTTTTCAACGTGTGCGATATATTATTTACGATACGTTGGATCCCGTTTGTAGGCCGTTCGCAGATCCCGTACGTTTTCACAATTCATACCTAAGACAACGGCACGTACCGGAAAAAGCGATGCGTCACAACACTTTCCGCCGTGCGGGCGAGTCCCGCGGAGCCACAGACAGCCCGCGCGCGAGAGTAATCGTAAAATACGGATATACCGCCGACGGGCGTGTTGGCGCATGCATCTCGAATGCAGCCGAGAACGCAGATTGCAGGTGTCAGCGGCTCGGTGGTCCTACGGTGAACTTTCGCCAGGCCGTATTTCATAAAAGTCGACGCTCCGCGCACCGCAACGGATAAAGCAACTATACCGCCGCCCTTTTTCCCCATCATCTCCTGTTCGCTTTTGCAACCACCGGGCTCCAGCGGTTCTTACAGCGACGCGGTTGCTCGCGCAACAGCTAGTTTATTCAAATTTGACGTAATGTTTTCGTACAGAATCTCGTGCATTCGTCCGTGCTTGGAAGAGACGTTCTTCTCGCCCCTTTGGTAGCGCATATTGAATTCCGCGGTGATTTCCGGATTCGAGATTCTTGGTAATATTGCGCGCATCAAAGATGCATACGATGGATAAATAAAAGATCAAAATAAATAAGAGATGGAAATAAATTCAAGATGAAATATAAATGAATTTACGTTTTAGTTTTAAATAATATGAAAAGTTTAAATATATGATATAAATAAGGGAGTAATAATTACTTTAAAAAAATTCAGTAAAATTACAAAGTGGCTAATACTTTGCTTCATCAGAGTTGTAACATTAATAAAGAGCTCGCAATCTTTTTAAATGTATCTCAAACAAGCCTCAGCCTACGTAAACGAAGGCAACAAGTAATCTCGCGGTGATATGTCGAATCCGATTCAACGTTAAAACACGCCATCGAATATATCCGGATACGCTTTGCACTACGAAATGGCTCGAAACAAAGCCGCTCCTGTGCAAAGTTTACAGCGATGTGTTATTCCGGCTACGCTTTTTCCGGCACATGTATGTGTGTATGTGTGGCTACGGAAAACCGACGCGCTTCTGGATTCGCGATGACATCCTTCTTTATGGTGGTCGTCTGTGTGGATCGGCCGTGTGTCCACCGTTCTCGGCAAATAGCCCACGTCTTGGCCGGGAAAATCCTTCCTCACCGAAGACAAAGAAATACGAGCGGGGACACGAGAGATGTCCCTTTCACTTTTGTTTCAGTCTGCAAAGACGATTTGCAATCGCCTGCAATTTTCTTTTTTCCGAAATGTATTTGTACGCACGCACATGCACTCATATACACACACATATATAATCCTTTTGCGCGCGAACGAGTTAATAAGTATACTTGACACTTCCGTTAAGTCTTCTTGAAACTTTTCGACGGTTGGGCAAATATTAATTTTCGCTACGCTAACCGCCGTTCAACTTGGTTCCGGCGATGACAACCAAGAAGACGTAAGGGCCTCCAAACAAGAGTTTGTAAAATTAATTTCAGTTCGCCGAAACGACAGAGACGCCAAGTATGCTAGTCATTATCACCAATAATAGTCATCGACTGTAATAAATGTTCCTGATGGCGATTAAATATTCGATATATACTAGAATCATTTTACATCCGCGCGAGTAAAGAGTGGAAGAACATAGATAAATGTTGAAAATACCGAACGCGATAGTAATTAATCATTTCCGTCCAATTATGAAAGACATATATATATAAGACAAAGATATATATATATATATATATACATATATAATCCAGCACGATCAGTGTCGCCTTTGTAACGCGTCGTCCGCTCATTTATGCATGATACTAATTACGCAGATAATGCGAGTCGCCGCCCGTCTGTCGGTCCGGAATGAAAATTCACGCGAGCATTTTTCTCGCGATTTTTATCCGGAAAACGAAATGGCGAAGCACATGTCGTAAATCATCGGTGTGGGACTTCCTTTACGATCGAATCCACGACAGCAACGACGTTACGGGTCAAATTTAACAGCGTACGTATACTAAAGCGGAAAGCCGCTAGACGATCAATTTTTCCTTCGTCAAATATAAAATATTCCAATGAGCTGAGAGAGAGAGAGATGGTAAGGACTGTCAACTGTTCGTCTTAGGGGAACGTCCGTGCGTGACGTCTATCGGTGAGATAGCTGAGGTAGACAGAAAAATGAAAGACGGAAGAATGTAAGTCTCGGGATCTCATAGCAGCCTCCGCAGTAAGAATTTGCATAGACAAACGTCATCGTCCACTGCGTTTCGAATCTTCGCGGCGACCGGCATTGACGTTATTTATTCTCTCTTTCTCTCTCTCTCTCTTTCTTTCTCTCTATTTCTTTTTCTCGAACTAAACGCATCCGAGAATTTCAACCGAGCAAGAGACGTCAGTGTCGCTTAACTGACGCAGCTGTTTTCCTCTCTTTTCTCGTACATCTCCTTTTCTGCGCGGACATACCTACTCCGAAGAATTCGCTTGATCGTTCATCTTTCCTCGAGAGAACATTTCGACAGTAGAAGAAAGTCCAAAGGTCCTCTATTATTACATCACTTCTTATCCCACCCTTTTTGAAGTTACGCAAAATCGATCGATTAATTAATTTATCGAATTTTTAAAATTATTCATTCATATTGTGTCGAAAATATTGAACTATCTACGAAATTTTTATTTACTTTAACTATTCCAGATTGTTTGACAAAATAGCTGTATAATAGTTTATACGAACACGCGGCGAAAATCTAACAGCTTTGAGGAAAATAAAAACCAGATCGTATTTAGTGCTATTTGCAAATAGATATTGGAACGTTTTTGATAAGCAGTGGTATGATTTAATAGCATCAATTCTAATTAGCTGAAGTTTAAAAAAAAGGAGGTAATTCGAGAAAAGGAAACTCGAATGAAAGAAACGACGGACGGAAATCGTGAATGGACTTCACCGGTCTTATCGTTGTAATAGAAAGAATAACGTCGAACTCGATAGAAGCAGCCGGGCTGCAATAAACGAATTTCAATCTAGCGGCCTTTGTTTCGCGAATCAAGGAAGTGCCGAGGCTTTTCGTACTTCTCAAAGATAAGAACCGCGATTCAATGGTAGATGAGAAAAACCGATAGGAAAGGGATGGCCGGAATGTGGGAGGGAAACGGAAAGCGGCAAAAGTCAGAAGAAACAGTTCTCTCAATCCGCTTTTCATTGAGCACGCCGATTCTACCACGCTTCTAATTACATTACAAATACAAAGCCGGTCGGCTTTATTGAGTGAAAAAGTAAAATAAGTGAATATCCTGTATTCCTCTGACGAGTAACTTAAAACAAAAGCTTGAAAAAAGTATAGAAAATAAAATGAAATATGTATACGCGTGTGTATATATATTTATATTTTTTTAAATACTTTAAGATTGATAACAGCAATTAATTAGAATATTAGACTCGGTGATTAAATAACTTTCTCGATTCAAGATTTTTAGCTGCACCGAAATAACAACTATTTATTCAAGCAAATATTCAATTTAACCCTCGGGGAACACACAGGGTCATATTAACTCTGTAGTCAACTTTGATCAAAAATAGTTTTAAAGCCTAAATTTTTAGCCAAAAATATTGAAAACGAGAAAAAATATGATTTTTTATTAAAAATTTGTCTTTTTGCAAAATTGTTATTTTTGCAACTTTTTTTTACAATGTTCATAATGTTAGCGATACATATAAATTATCTAGGCATATTTCAAAATATTAAAAATATTACCAAAAATTTTTTCAGGACAATCGAACAAGCGCATTTTAAATGAGAGCATCTTAAAATGTGGACAGGGTTAAATTGACCCTGAGTGTTCTTCTTGATTGAAAAAAATAGGTCTGTTCCCGAGGGTTAACATATATAAATATTAAATATAAGCATTTTATTAAACATTTTCAATGTCTTAATATAATCGAAATTATTTTCTATGCATTGTATTAAACAGTATTGTGAAATGGAGCACAGAGCATGGTGCCGCGCATGGCCATCGCCGGGACAAACAATTAATTATGCAAGTGGCAAATAAATAAATCAATAAATAATAAATCGCTTACCTTTCACGTTGCTCCATGTCGCCCGATGCCATCCTGGTCTCCGTTTCCTCTCTTCTAGCACAGTTATCGTCTCTCCAGACACAAAATTTATCCACACAACACTCACTCGCAAAGAACGCGGTTAGACGTAATCACTGATGACTCGAACACGGCGTTCGTGCGGCAGTACGCATATTAATAGCGTGCGACTCGTACCTTGTTACGCAGCAACAAAAGAATGATCTATATTACGTCGAAAGAATAACGTGGGGGGATTACGACTGCAGTCCTAAATTACCGTCCGTCCGACGTGTCCCGCAACGTAGCGCAAACTGGTGCAGCAAACGAATCTCTAATGGCGGACGAAATTCGAGCGTCACGCAACTTCACGCTATACTCGTTCCTAGGTGCACTTTCGTGTATATACCTTCGAATGCACGCTTCGAGGTTACAAAAGTTACGATACAAACGAGATAATACAAGATAAAAGTGGAGCTAATATGAGAAAGTATGAGATGAAATTAGATAAATATCACGATAATGCAATATCGGATGATGCACTTATCGCTTTGTCGTGCACTCGAGCGTTAGTTTCTGACCGAGAATATATCACAAATGTCGAATATCTGCTACTGACAAGTACAATTAACTCCCCCATGATCAACGACTCGTACAAGGACATTGAGATGAGATTTATGATCGAAAAGATATCGAATCGATGTCGACGTGATGCCTTTTCGATGCAAAATACATCGAATCGATATCGATTCGATATCGATATCGAATCGATATCGATTTGACCAACCATTTCTCACTGGGATATTTGTTCGAAATAGGAAGCGAAAATAGATTAGAATTATAAATTACTATTAATAATTAATAATAATAATTAATTATTATTAATAATTAATAATAATTAAATGATTATTAAATTATATATTATTGTTTTTCTCGTTTAAAATTTTTATGGATTTAATGTAATTTTACGCTACTTACGCAATAGCATTTTTAGAGAGGCTTCAATTTGACTCAAGTTGCATCTCGCATGGTACCGGTTTGATACAGTTTGATCGTTATTACTGATTTAGAGAGAGTGGACTAATACATGAGCCGAGTAACGAGAGAAATAAACAGCAGTGATATATAAATCGTTTATAAATAATATGTACTTAGACCATTTACGCGTTCGAAATTCGCATTGTGTACGATACTGTAAATGTCATTTATATAGATAAACGTTTTACACAATTTTAATTATTACGTAACGGCTTACCTTTCATATTGCCGTTTTCCTGCAGCTCTTTTTAATAATTTGTTAATATTATGTAATGTTTGACCTTTCGTATTACCGTTTTCGTGCAACCTTTTAATAATCGTTTTAATATTATAATACGTAAAACTGTGTGCGTTTTTTTTTACAATTTGAAACATGTCTGCGTACATTTTAATTATTATTGATACCGAAGGCCTGCCCTAGAAAAAATTCCGTTTTAAGGATACATGTTTTATCTGTTTCTAACGTTACTTTTATTAGGGTGATGATAAGCTGAAACGTCTATTCATTCTCTTAAATATACGAACAACTGACATTGATTTCATTGCTCTCTTATTATATTTTAATTTGATGTTCGTTTATATATTTTTGAGCGTCACTTTCCGTCGCAAGTAGCAGTTGAGCTACACTCACTTAGCGTCGCGCGGCATCAGAGTGAAGTTGCCGTCATACAATGTTTGTTAACCGTGACGAAAAGTTGCGTACCACATGGTAGGTAGATCGATGAGATTGAGAGACGTGCTTAATTAATAAGTCGCAATTAATCACGATGTCTGTCGACTATAAAGAACGATCGGCAGGTATTCGGTAGGCGTTTGTGTATTGAAAGTTCGGCGAGACTCGCGAAAATCTTTCCACCTAATCAAGCTCTATTCCGCGAAGTATCGGCAGTTAAGCGACGATTTAATCTGCATAATAAACGATATTTCTCAGGCATCGCTTTCCGCGGACATTTGTCCAACTGGCATTCGCGTAAGTCAGACGAGATTATTATCTCGTGAAAAGCAGTCTTATAACCAAACGCATATTCGTTAACCGGAAAGTACGGAAGGTAGAAAGGGCACGATAAGATGTGTGAGTATAGCGAGTGTTAGGGATGTGCGATTTTGAAAAAAAACCGATATAAAGAGTATCGATAAAAATAAAAAAAATACTAAGTAATCGATTATTGTAAAAAAAATCGAAGAATCGATATATCGATTTTATTACTTTTTCAATAGTTAAATACTTTTATATTATTTTAATAACTTTTTTAATATTTTTTTATATTAATATCTTTATAATATCTAAAATTTGAAAATGAATCAACTTTATATCATAAAATTAATTTTGTTGATCACTAATAAACAATTTTTAATGTTTTAGAACATTTTTTTTATTTTTGTTTGCAACCTTATAGAGGATAAGGCCCTAGATAATGGTAGACTTCGATATTCACCAAAAAAAAATCGAATATCGATATATCGATTAATCGACAAAAAATATCGGACGTTTCGATTAATTGGTCAACATCGCACATCTCTAGCGAGTGCAGCTTTCCGCGACTAGTAACGCGTGAATTGGCGCTAATTTACCGCGGTAATCTGCGAGATAGTCACGGGCATTTGGCGGATTGTAGTTTAGCGCGGTCTAACAGCTTCTTCGCATTGTCCCGTTACGATATAATAGTGCACGAGGTATGTGGTCAATGTCGCGAGTGCCGCTTAGAGTGTCGTGCGATTGTCATATCTTCAGTGATCGGTGCACTGAAAATTCGATTTTGTTGTATGAACTAAAGATTTGTTTGCACATAACCAAATAAGAGATTTAGTCGATTCTGGCGCTCTTATTGTGTACCTATTTTATTGAATAAAATAAAATTCGGCTGAATTAACTAAATCTCTTGTTTCGATACGTTTAAACAAATCTTTAGTTCATACAAAAAGATCGAATTTTCAGTGTGCGACCGTAACCTTTCCTTCGCGAGTGTGAATGTGAGAGAAGATGAATAAAGTTATATAATGTAAGATGAAAGTGATAATAGTGTGATAATTCTGCGTCGACAACCTGAAGGAAGATTCAGGCCATTTACCAAGGTGCAGATTCCAGAAAAAGCGTAAATGCATGAAACAACGGACGACGCTGCGGAACGGGCATTAGGCATCGGCGGAGCAACCTTTAGGTAAGTTTTCCGTTTATCTATTATTAATTGTCTATCATTTGTTAATTAATCGCCGTATACCGCTTGCTGTTATAATATAACGCACGTAAAATATTTTCTTTATTATTTAAAAAGGATGTAATTTCGCTGAATTCATATTTGGATACTGAATGCAATGATTCTTACGCTTATGCACGAATGAGCGAAAGATTGGAAATTAAACTCGCTGAAATTACATCAATATTTTGATTTTCGTTTTAAAATACTTTTAACATTTGAACTATATTAAACTGGATAAATTACTGTAAATTTTATTTTTTATAAAGTTAAATTTAAACTTTGAATATATCAGAATATATAAATAATTTCTAATTTTGTTATTAATTTTGTGAGCTATTAATTATCTTGGACGCTACTATAATGTATGAATATATTTTTATTTTGTAGATTAACATTCGTGTTATTAACTCCGCTGCTGCGCATCGTTTGGTGAGTGTCAAATTATTTATTCTATCCTTTATTTTAATTTGAAATTTTTCGAATATTTAATACGCAGAATATTAAAATAGACGCATGAATTATCAATGGATAGGGAAAGGGGAGGTAAAAAATGTCAAGTGTTATTGGTAAATATGAGAGTGGAAAAAACCAGCCCCAGACAATGTATGAGATCTGTGGTTGAGCTACTCGCCGAATTTTAAGTACCCTCATGCCGGACTTGTCGCGTCGAGCTTTAAATGCGGTTGAACATTCCATAAAACATGGCACTCGTCATGGTTAGAGCACGCTCTAAAATCTCTATGCAGTCGGAATACTCTACTGTCAGAGTCACATTATTTATGCGAAACCTCTTCGCCCGATGGTCGTTTCCTCGCTATTTATTGGTCCTCGAGAATGTTCGCGTACCAAGTTCAGAATCGATTCCGACTGCGTCGAATAGCTTCTTAACTCGACATATAGTTACGAGCGAAGACACTATCTAGTAGGTAATAATTCCCAGAATACGCATATTTCCATTTTCAAATAAATATCTGTTAAAATTAATGAAAATACATAATAATGTTTGATAATATATTCAATGTTAAAATCATAAAAAAATTATTCGAATTCGGTTCTTCATATATTAGTTTAGAAAATAATAATAAAATATTAAAAGCAGTTTAACGAATTTTTTATTTTAAAAAACTTAAATATGCACAATTTACGTAAAAATCATGAAAACGACTCTTTAAATCAACGCAGCGTCAAAGTAATTTCAAAGTAATTTTGAGCTTTTTATCACTGTTAGAGAGTGCAAAATTGCTTTCAATATATTACGAAAAGATTGCCGCGTGTCAGCTGTCTGCAGTTCATGCGATAAAAGTTTCGTTTCGAAATTCCCTCTGTGTGTTTTCGGAAGGGGGGGGGGGACTGGGGGATTGGGCGCATCAATATTTCAGATAGAGGTGCTACTCGTTGCGCTTGGAATTCTCACGTCCGACACGTCGGTGAAACGAAAACCGGCGACGCTAATTAATTCAACCGCCAAATGAATTCAAATCGAAATGATGGGCACTCCTGTTTGCGCTGACGATCCGTCCGGTGACAAGAATGTTTTAATTACGCGCGCTGCACCACGGCTGGCACACAAGCCGAGTCCAGGTTAATGCGGTAATTCACATGCACTTTGACTGTATTCGGCAAACATCGAGCCAAACTCGACAAGCTGGCTTCGATGTCACAGACCACCCTTTCGTACCACCCATCCTTCCGTGCGCTAGCTTGTATATCGCGCGTTTTCCCAAGCTGAAATATTCGATACTCGACTGCACGTTTACAAGCTCGATTTCGATGGAAAAATACACTTTGCTCCGCGCGTTCTCAGAGGGTGAAATATTGATGAAAATCTTGATGCGCGTCGCCGTATTTCGACAATGAAAAATGATGAGGTGTGAAGGAAGATGCAATTTTCGGTTATGATGATTTGGGTTAAAGATCTTTAGATGGATTTGGAATCCATTCGTTCATTAATTGTCCAATTTTTTTATTTATGTACAATTACGTAACATATTACTCACATCGCACATACTTGCAATACGATATTTATAAAATTAATCGCGGTAAATATTTTTTAATTATTGAAAAATTATTCGTCTGATAAACATTTTCATGCAAAACACAGCATCCATCGTAATATCAGTAATAGGACGATGAAATCACTTTACTCGGTCAATTATCGTCAACGTCACAAGACGGCAGCATATGCGTTCACTAAAGTAACCGGTCGTTATATACTCTCTTCGCATACTTTCATTTTCCGCGTCTGCCGCATCCAACAGCCCGCTGCTCTTTTCAGTTTAGTCGTGTTTCATTACTCCTCATTAGTCTTCCTGTGGTACTTCGTTCTCTTTCGTGTTGCACGCGGTCTCTCGGAAAAGCTCGCCTTGACTTTGCCAGGGCAAAACATGGTGGGCACTTCAGCGGCACTTTAGTGGTGCGACTGAAGGCCCGGTCTTTCACACTTCCGAAATCAGTCGGTAGACCAGGCGTCGGCAAATAAACGCCTGTGAGTGGCGGGGACAAATTATGTTTGTCCAGCATTTAACGTTTTGCTAACACACGCGCGACGGCGAGTCAACCGGTACGTTCGATTTTGTCGACGGGTGACATTGTGTAACGAGCCTTTGTCCGCTAAATGCACGTGATGATTGTCGCTTGACAGTTCATTATTTTGATATTGTGCAGTTTTTTTGCTTGTTATAGAGAAAGAGAGAGAGTTACAGTTAACATATTTAGATAATAGTATCGAAGGCATAAAACACTGTATTAATCGCGAAATTGTAGACTGTGAATAGCATGATGTGATAACGAGACATTATTTTTCCATAAATACACGTTAACAAGTATATTAAGCACATCAAGCATGTTTTTCAACTCTGATGTATTAATAATTTTTAATTTTGATTGTCAAATAGTATTACAATACCAAAGATGGATATATTTAGATTTGAATAAATATAACTATAGATTTGAATGTCGAGAAAAACAAACGAAAAGGCGCGTGTAACAAGTCACCCTTGGGAAAAATATATGTTTGCTCCCATCGCAAACTGTTGCTGCCGCTTTTGCTTGTACAAATGCAAATGTCACGTTCAGACCACGGCTCATCTCAAACAGTATAACTGAGAGGACACTCCATTATGTTGGCAGGATTTTGCAAAGAGACCAGAGTATACCATTGCTTTTATTGCTTCAAGAAAAGCACTTGAAAGAGGGTCGTGGATAATCATTTCAATGCGTTTAAATGTATTCACGTGCATTTTGATATCCAAACTGTTATTCACAGAAATTTTATATACTATACTTTACCGAGAATAAATTTCTGATATTACTTGTTATGTCATTCTCGAAAAAGATCAATATTGCTATAAAATACTAAAAATTTAATCATTGTTCAATTGAACGTATTTGTATGAACGAATTATTGTAATTAAATGGGACAGTTTGCGAATCAATGAAACAATTTTGCTTTAATAATTACAAATTATTTGTAAAATATAACAACTGATTTTAACATCTGCATCAGCAGAGAATGCGGCAAAACGTGACGTAAAAAGTATACAATGCGACATTGTCAGGCACAAGGAACTTCCGGTTGTCTTGTTTATGAAAGAACACGTTTGTACACAATATATTCTTGTCAGATACTAGCCTAAAAGAACAAGAAAGCACGTATATATATATCTATATTAACTTATTTAGCATGTGAGATAGTTTTGATATTTCGCATATGACGTTTATGTGTGTAAATGTAATGCTTCTCAGTTTTAAATGTACATACAGTTGACAATTTAAAAAATGAAAAAAATATCTTCGATTAAAAACATTATCGCTTCTAACAATGGCTGACATCGCGAGTTAAAATTAAAATGGAATTCATTTTAGCGAATTATTGATTATTCGATTCTCAAATTTATAATTTTATTGTCAAAATATTCATAATTATTATTTGGAAAACATATTTTGTGCACGAAAGGCATATTGCATATAGCACGAAGGAGAGCATAGTTGATAAAAACATTACTTGGACTTGGTTGATGCTGCCACGGAGTGTGCTAAAGGTATTGTCGTATAAACAGGTCACGTGTAAAAACCGCTTGTATTCGTTCAGCAGACCCAACATTGCCTTTCCTCTTTCTCTCTCTCTCTCTCTCTCTCTCTCTATGTCCTTTTCTCTTCGTATCTCTGTCTAACGTTCGCTTAGCTTTTCTTCTTCCCCGTTATAGAGAGATCCGCGGTCTTTATAGACAGCTGCACTCACCTCGAGGCAGGGCAGGGGTTAAGTAAACACTCTTTACAATCTCACCCCCACAGCGCACTTCAGTCCCGTCCCTTTTTCTATGTCGGCACCATCTCTATCGGCGTCCCTCTCGACCCTTTAGCCGCTTTTCTCCCGCTCTTTCTCTCTCACGATCGTTACGGAACGCTGAAAGTTGACGCGACCCTCTCATTAACCACCATATTGGCTTTCGTTGTCAACGCTTTCTTGCGCCATGTCGCCCGCGTTCGTTCCTTCCGTCGCGGCTTCGAACTTCAGCTTTGCGCTCGCTCGATAAATGGAAGAACCGGGCCCGGTTGTCGCACATCGCGCTTGTTCTTCACCGGTGGTATCGCTGAAGTGCTTCTCAATGAGTTTCTCCCGAGTTCTCCTATCGATGGGATTGATCGCTCGTCTCCTCCTCATTCGCGTAGCCTCAAGATGCATGCACGCGGATTCGCCGGTGTGTGAGCACTTGAACTTGGTATCTTGTCGCCGGCCTTTGCCGTTTGTTGTCAAAGCGTAGCTGAAATCCAAACACTTTAACCATAGAACAAGCGTAAAGTTCATACACCTCGAATGCAGAGAAAATGTTCAAGGTTGTATTTCTTTATTGATCGTACCACATAAGAGTTGTTACATATGTTTATATTATTTCGGTAAATCTGTATGGATGATTTTGATTAATACTACATATTTATACGGATAATTACATGAGGAAAATTATACATGTATATTAAATCTTAAATGCGTGTTCAAGATAGTCGCATCAAGTAATAAAAAAGTAGAGATATCTATGTAAAATATTTAATGCACTAACAAGAAGAATAATGGAAAAAAATGATGTAATACGGATTATTAAATGTACAATTAATATGATGCGAAGTACTGCAGAAATGCGAAATGGAAAAAGTATACGAGCACATTATGAAAAACATGTAAAATTATATAACAAGTGTAAAAATAAGACGATTTATAACAGGAATGCACAGATGCAAATGTATACGATTCTGTTTTAAATTATTACAAATTTTATGTCCGTTGTATTATACATGCTGTTTCTGTAATGTAGAGAAAGTATAATGGTTTCAGCAACCTCGTTACTAATAGTAACGCGATATATAATTAAATGATTCTAAGTTATGAATTCTAAGTTATTATGCCCAGTAACGCGCGATGCAATCTTACTTTTTGACGAAGAGAATGCATTCGATAAAAATATATATTGATTTATTTGCTTATATTGCGAAACGTTATTCGTGATACGTACTCATATGCTTTTTCTCATTGGACTTTGCTTATCAAAAATTAAAGAGCAATGTAAGATTTGGTAAGATCAAAGCTAGATTGAAAATATCCGTAACATGCTTTTTGCGAGCACGAGAATTTTAGGTCGACTGACGGAATGGAAGGAAATCTCGCAGAAAAGGAGAGAAATTTTCCCTGCCTATCGAATAGCTCGTAAAGTTTTAACACCCTTGAGCCATGTGAGTCTACGGATAAAATAATATGACTGCGTTTCTCAAAAGTGGCTTTTCCGTCCCCAATCGCCTTGCCAGTTCGAATTCGTTCGATTTTAACGAACAACGGAGCAACTTTGAATCGTAAAACTCTCTGCTGTATGAGATCGAAAAGAAACGCCATCCCGATAAGACTGAAACGTTCCAATTTCGCGTAAATCTATGAAATAAATCGATCGTATCGATTAAATCAGATGCGAAAGAATTTGATATAAGAAAGATGTCTATCAAGCTAGAATACATAGGCCACAATATATTACATTTTCTGTGCTTTAACGTTTAAAATGATATTTTCGTTTCATTAACATAAATATTTATACGACAAAGCGTTGTGGAGGAATCTGCAATATAAATACTTACTGTGTAGTGCAGATGAATATCTTGATAGAGACGGTCGAACAATAAAACGTCCGATTTCGTTGGGCACATAGACAATGTTAAAAATAGACCCTGCGGTTTCTGCAGAACGAATGTCGGAATCGCAAATCGAGCGGGAGAGACTAGCTCACGGAGATTGACAAAGCGACGCAATCACGATTCTCGGCGGGTAATTAGTTAGCAACGCGCAGCGAGGCTTGATCGCTTTCGATTTTTCTCGCGCGCGCCGCTCGTTAATTACTAACCACGATCGATACGCCACCGCGAGCGGCGAGATCACAGCAACGCGATACAACTAATTTTGCCGCTGCGTATCGCGCGCGCGGCTTATTTCCGCGGTCGTAATAAAAGGGCCCGTAATAAATTTAAAGGACCGCGTTAATCGTCCTAACCTCGCGTTTTAAACGTGAAATGTGCGAATTCGCGTTGGCCGTGTTATGTTTATCAATTCACTGGTAATTACACCGCGGGTATCTGAACTGTAGATATTTTATGTCTCTATATTATTGCACAGTGATATTATATTACATGTATTATATTAGTTAATCTAACGCAGATTACATCCCTCGAAACGCACTGTTATCGCATTGTTAATTTAGTTATTGCTAATTTGATTAGAACAATATAACTTTATTAATATAACTGTAATTTATCGCGCGTTGAAGAGTAAATCGTGCTAAAGAGTGAATCGGATTTTACATTAGAAACTCGTTCAGAAACTTCTTTTCAGCGACTTCAACTTACTCCGCTAATTCTTTTTGTCGCTAGGAGAGAGAAATAGTTGCTCTTACGTCCAATTACCGTTTGCGAACACGCTTTTAACCTTAATCCGACTCATCCTTTACTCTTATTCATTCACCGTCGCGATACTTTTTCATCGCAGATTGGGCTTCACTCAATCGCGAGAATATGGGCGATTGGGGAACACCGATAAAGTTTCACGGCGTCAATTTCACGCTGCCGCGTAAACTTTATTTTTAGATAGTTAGATAGTGAACCAGCAGATATCGTCGAAATAGTTTACTACAATATTTTCTATTGATGTATACGGATATAAACATTCGATAGCGCGAGACTCCTTCTCCAGGATTCTATCGAAATTTTCATGCAGTTACAAACGCGCCCACGTGGTAATATATATTCGCGATTTTCCGCGATAGAAATTTTACTCTCTCCTACAAAAATCCTCACTGGGCTCGCTTCAATAGATAGCTCGCTAACCCGAGATTAAAAATACGAGTTTAATTAATGCATTCCACATCGCGCGGTTTGAGATAACGCTCGTTCTCGATAGTTAACCATTCCAGCACACCAGAAATGTAAACGTCAGTTTAATGCAATAACGAAAAACGTGTCGATAGTATTCCATCGAATGTAATTGCGATCACGGGTCAATTTATCTGTAAACACGATTCCCATCTCGGTTCATTCATTAGAATTGCATTATTTATTTATAAAATAAATATTTAAATATAATTTTTCTTTCTTCCGCGCGCACACACACACGCACTTTTTATTTATAAATCTTTATCTTATATAATACCGCACGCGCGCTGTTGTATCTTCATAATCAAACAGAATGCATTAAAATCAACGCGTTTATTCCTCTCTTTTCTTCATGTCACTTTCACTGTCATGAAACCAGTACGATTTTAATGAGCGACGAATGCTAACTAGTTTCCAACGTATCGACATGCGAGGATCGAACGACGTTCGGCAGTTTCGTCATTCAATTAAATTTCCATCTATCGTATTATTAATCTGCCAACTCACCTGCGGTTTCTCGATCGAGCACGATGTCTTGTTCAAACAAGCCAATCAAATATCTTGCCGAGCTATCCCGCGGGACTCTACGACTCTCCGCTTCGATAAAACGTCATAAATCACACTGACGTACATAAGATCGGGAGTATTTATTAATTTAACCGAGACGGCTCCGAAATCCATTATGGGTGGTTACGAGGCAGAATACGATTAGCCACAATACGCGTCCTTCAACGAGGTGATGTCGGCCGTCATAAACTACCATCCACGCAGAAGATTCCCGAACGAGAGTTTCGTTATTGAAGACGCGGGCAAGTCATGGACCCCCGCGTGTGCTCGATATATGGATTACCAACTGTGCTTGATGCACGATTAATAATCACCTGTCTCTCTCTCCATCCTACAATACCAATCTTACTACTGAACACTACTGATAAATCGCTCCTTATTTGTAAACGTACTTCATAAATGAAAGTTATAAAAGACGTGTACCTCTCTCTACGAGGAAAAATAGATGATCATTAATCTGCCGTTAATACATCCACTTTCGCGAATATGTATTTACGGAGTATTTTTTCGGAATCACACAAGAAAGAGAGGTGTAAGCGATCAAGGTTTCATGCGTAGATGAAATTAATTAAGATCCGGGCATGGGAGAAGTTAATCAACCAGCGCGGTGCGTGGGCTAGTCGGTGCTGAATGAGAAACGGGAGGGACGGGATGCGAGAGTGCGACAAAGGGGTAATGGTGAGGGAATATATATTTTTTACCGTTCCTGCGCTAGCACCGATGCGGATTAACGGCGAAAGTGGATAAACCGAGCGTCAAGGGCTGGTACCAGCGCAGGGGGGGTACGTACTGCCAATAAAACCAAGGGACGGGAGGAGGGGCGAGGGTGTCAGTATATCACGTGGCTCTGGCTGGTCGTGTCCAACGATACAGTCCAATATATTATCCAGATAGCCATGCTAATTCAGCTATATAGTCCCCACCGGTTTGCGCCTGACCGAGCGGCCTCCGTGTCACACGGTTGCTGTGCGCGTGTCGTCGTTTCCACACACACACATACACATACGCACATGCACGCATTCACGCGCGCGCGCACACACGTATATACACGTAAACACTCACACACACGGCTGCGCATAGATACGTTTCGTCATCCCGACGGATCCAACGGTCTCTCCGCATAGTCGTCCTGCGTGGCAGGGATTTCAGGGGGCATTGCATCCTCGTTACACGGTATTATACGATCGAGCGCGACAGGAGAAGATTACGTTGCATCGCGCCGAGCCGCGTTTGACCGGAACGAAGATCCGCGCGCATCCTGGGGGTCCATTAATAGGTTTATTCTTGAACGATTACCAATAGCGCGTTTGTTATCGGTCCCGATACCCGAGAATGCAGCGCGCTGATAACGTAATAAGCTGATGGTGCGATCGACGCGTGGCACAGTCGAGAATATAACGAATAGATTTACGTCGGGTCGATTCTAAGAAAAGACGTTCAATATGTAGATAAAAAGGTTGAAAACATAAAGAGATGATATGTGACTAAATATCTTAGTCGCCTAAATTCTTTTTTCTCTCTGCTTTTTTAATTAAATATTTTTATGCGCGCTGTACGTACATATTGGCAATATTTGAGAAAATACTTTCTGTTAACATATAAATATTTCTTTCATTATCCGTCCGTTCTTCAGAGAAAAATAGTTTATTCACCTTTAATTTTTATATTGGAATTATGGCGATCGATAATTTTCGCATCGGCGCACATGAATTATCGTTGCACTTACGCTGGTACTGCACTGTTACACCGCGTCGGAAAACTGTCGTTTCGTTCGCTTTGAACTCCTAATTGAAGGTGCTCACACGTAACGAAGTCCGGAATACAATTTTGCCGATTTTGGTGTGTTGCGCACGAGAATGGACGTTATCCAATTTCGTTACTCCAGCGTTCGTATCGCCTCGTATCGAGAGAGGGAATTCTTCTAGAAAATAATATTACGCTACGTTTCGTAACCGCGAGAAATGTTTTGAACATTTTCGATGGCTATATTAAAACAGAATGTTCAGTATGTGGCAATAATTTGTAAATTATTGCCCTGCTAAATTCTTACTTGTGAAACACTTCGTGTCCAATTTTTCACAGTTAAGAGAGTGCGAGGAAGGAACGATTTATCGTAGAGCGTTTTTAAAACTTTAAATTATTAATTTGGCGTTATATCAAGAGGGATGACTTTAGAAGCACCAATAGATTTATGAACTTTTTTTCTTTCTTACCCGCTTTCTCCTCTCGACTTCCCTTTCTCTCGCATAATATTTCCTCAACCTCCGGCTTAAAGGAATTAGCGCTTGTAAAGCGACGAAACATCCTCGTGTTACACCTGTCGTCGTGCAGTAAACTGGTTCCGACGGAGATACAGGCGCGTTTGCAACGGTCTCAATTAGCCTGGCTTCGCAGTTCGTTAGACCCTTTAAAACCGGTTTGCAGCGCTAAATGTTTTCAGTGACGGGAGCGCGCGAACGCACACACGTATACATACACACACACACACACACACACACACACATACACATACACAAATGCGCACATACACATCTGAAAACGCATGTAGAAAGGATGAAAAGCAAGCGGAATGAAGGAAGTGAACCAAGGTCGTTTCCAAGTGAACGAAATTGCGTAACGCGAGACATCGAGGGGTGGTAACTAGTTTAACCTGTGAAATTTAGTACGGTTTATTCCGGCGGCGTGAAAACTTATATTCTCTTACCTGATATTAAGCTCGTCGTTCTGCCGTATAAGCTCCGATAATAGAAGCGAAGCATACAAGACGCACGATATACCGATATTTATGGATACGATTACATTATTTCGTATTCATTTAACTGCTCGCAAATATGAACTTTGATTTATTTTAAATTATACAGAAACTGTATAGCCAGGTGAGATAGGAAAAACATCGTTCCAATACGTTTGTACATAAAGTACTTGCATCTAGAGATAAAATGGATTCTTTATTATATAAAAACAATTTCTACGTACATTATTATTTAGTAGAGAATAAGAGACATTTATCTTGGTAAAAAAACTAATGGCTATTGTATGGATGTAAATAACGAAAAATTTTGGCACGAGAGAATCAGAGAATTGACACATCAAATGACCCATTAAACGGAGTGGAAATATCGTCTGCGGAAAGTTCGTCCGTTAGTGGCGGTCGAAGTAATTAAACTGAAAACGTGTCAAACGGACGTTTGTAATGTCAGCATTAACGAACACGTTTCTCACCGCGAGCAATAAAACTTCATAACTATTTCATAAACACAGATAGGTGGATTGTGCGAGAGATATCGATATAATTTATTTTTCCCGCTTATTTCCCCAGAGATCTTCTTTCTCTTGCCCAGATATTGAGACTTTTCCGAACTCGTTTTTTTCGTTTTTTCTGCACGCTTACCCCTTTTCATATGAAATGAATTTATTTTTAAAAGGAATTGCATACATAGTGAAAAGCTTTGTATCCGCAACTCGACTTCGATTTACAGATAAATGATTTGTGAAATGTGTATATGTTTGTGACCATTTGTCGGTTTTCGCATTCGCCAATCTTTTTCTTCTTATGTCACATTTTTTAAATGCAAAGAATGTGTTAAATCGAGACAATTTCAAAATTGTTTTGTGATGCACTCAAATTTAGTATTTGCAATTAACAAGTATAAATGGTGGATAATACATAATTAATCGAATGCTAATAAAAGCACGTAATGCATAATTCGGTCGAAACACCAAAAATTCCACGCAAAAGCGCTTCTTTGGCATGTCTGCCCCCCATTCAAGTCGACGATATTGCGCTCCCCCAGCACGCAGAATTCTTAATTAAGCACGCTACGATTTGCAAGGGCCTTTGATTTCAACGATCGGCTCTCCCTCGGCAATAAAGCCGCGACTTAGCTCGAAGTTGAGAGAACGCAGGAATCCCGTCTCTATCTTTCTCACTATCTCTCTCTCCCCCCTCCCTTCTTTCCCAGCGCGCGAGTATTTTCGCGCAAAAGTTAAATCCGCGCGCGTCGCGTACCCGAGGGCTATCTCGAGCGTACATTATTTCATTAACCGTGCTTTCCTCATCGACCTGCGCCGTCCTCTACCTCCAACCTCATCGTTACCACCACTTTCGCAAGCGGTGCGGCGCGGACACCCTATTCCCCGTTCTGAGAGAACGTGCCACGGACATGGCCGACGTCGGTGGGTAATAGCGTCGCAAGAATGAAACCAAGGAGGGCGACGAGGATAAGGTAGGGCGACGCTTCGCGCGCTGCCCCATTCTAACCGGCTCGCTTCCTTTCTCCCTCCCTACCCCTCTCTTTCATATTAATTAATTTGCTCGAGAGTTTTAACGACTTATTGCACTTCAATTAACTCATTTTAAATTGCACAATCTCTACACCTCGGGGGGGGGGGGGCTAGAAACCGGTATCCGCGATAAACTGCAGTGTACTCTCGCTTCTACGCCACGAGAGACCGAGACTGTCCGTGTTATGCACGTATAAAGCACAGGGCAGTCGTATATAATTTTATGTATTCCCTGTACGGCCTATTGATTTCAAAGTATCATTACTAACGACCTGTTTCAGTTTTAACTTGAACAATAATTTAATATTTTGAAATATAATTTAATTTTATCAGGATATTAGTTGTCTAAATAAAACTCAATTAGTTGATGAAAAGTAAAAAAATTAAAACTATCACCATATAAAATTTGTAATTAAATGTAATTACCTTAAGAAATGCGATGTACTATACAAATCAATAAGTTGGAGTTTACGTAGGGAATAGAACAGACTGTTACTCTGCAGAAGACCCCGCGCGTACAATCCCCGGAAACGTTTCAAAAAGTTGAGAATCGAGACGAGGGCTCGCATAGAAAGTCAGAGCTCGCTGCCGCGGGGGTGGCAGACCGCGACCGATCTGAAAGGAACGAGCCGAAGTTTGCGGAGGGGCCCCGAGATCGCCTGGAACTCATTCGTAAGCGAAGACCGATCCTGCCCGTAATTACAATTCGAACAAAGTTATGCCGGTTCGGAGCGGCGGAGGATGTGTCAAGTATTTAATCAGTGCCGGGCCGAGTCTCTGCGTGAGACAATGGATGGCGACCAACTCTCTTATACGAAGCTTGTCCTCACCCCGTCGCGACATCCCTTGCGTTAGCGGTCGTCTACTTCCAGTACTGCGGGTGCAATTATGTCGACCTCATTTTAGAACAGCTTTACTTCTCTTTCCGCGCATTGTACTGCTCCTCTATATCTTTCTTCTCCATCGAATCTCTTGCATGCTTTTTGTCCACATCATGTTTTTCCCTTTTTTTCTTTCATGCACAATCTCTTTCTCTCACATTCTAATTTTATGTCTCTTTTATATTACTTTACATTCAATTATATTAATTTTTATTTCAGTACATATGTGGAAAGAGTTTATGGAATATTAAAAGTATCCCGTATCCGCCTCGTAGATTGTAATCTATTTGTTATCTGAAAATTATAGTGTTACGTGGACAATTTACGTCTACTTAGACGGCATTTTTACGACGAAATTCCCCAAAATAAAAATAGCTCAGTGGTATTTCGTTTGTAATCTTTGGTATCTGATCGCGCGGGAGGCATGCTACCCCTGCAAGCTAGTACATCTACCCCTTGGTATTCGCCATCTCGATCTACAGCAGCGACGTCTGTTCCTCGAATCACGCGCGGTCCGTACAAATTCCCAAGCTACACGCAAGCTGCACGTCAGTGGCTTTCGCAAAGAAATCCGTTAACTAGCTAAATAATTATGTCTTTTTTCGGTATAAAAGCTTATCCTTTCAGAGTTGGCGTTATCTTACCTTTTTGTTTCTTACATCATTCTATATTTTTAAATCGACTAATAAATGTAATTTGTTAGCATCATAATAATATTATAAACGTCAGCTGGTATTTTATATTTTGAGAAGAGAAAAAGAGAGGGAGAGAGAGCGCTATTACTTGTCAGTAATTAATCTTTGGATATGTCCATACATAACACAAAGCTACGTCAATTAGAATTGTTACATTATTTAAAGCAAAAACCTTTGAGTTAGAAAACGTTATTAATTTAATAATTATTAGTCTTTACATTATTAAAAGGTTTTGAACATGCCTCAATTGTTGGCAAAGAAATATTATTTTATAATATTTGACGCATTCTTGATAAAGCATTTTAAACAAATCCGCTGGAAATGAGCACGTTAATAATATTACAAAATATATTAATGCGTGCCTGTAATATATTAACGCGTGAAACGTTTTACAACTAAACGTATTTCTGATGAGAATGACGTGCATGGAATATAGAGCGTAACGGCATTGGTTTCCCCCCGTGTATTGCTCGCGTGCGGTTACACAAATATGGACGAACGCACTCCAAATTAAGGTTTAGAGTTGGTACAAATCAGTATCGAAGTTATGGACGTGCCGAGCTGGTAAATCTAAATCCCTCGCGATTGTCTGTCAATTATTTATGATTGGCGGCAATTTGTCCAATCGAGAATAAGCCCTTTCCTACTGGATGGGGTTTACCGAATGCCATTCAATGTTTCGGACTGTATTATCCATTTCTCTCTACCGTGTTTTTCTCGTCTGCATAGTGCGTGGACATGTATTTATAAAAAATCCAAAGGAAAACAATTAAACTCATATTTCTCAAAACATCTACATTGTACCGAAATGTACGTAAATGTTATCGCGAACAAACTACGCATTGGTGTAAAGCATAGTTTTGATAACAAACGTTACGTTATACTGAAAATTCAATCGGGGTCACGGAATTTCCATTTAAATTGTATTTTTGCACAGGATATAAATGTACACTGCAAACCCAATTAATTAATTCTGACAATCAGTCCAATCCTCTTCATCGCGAAACAACATATCAGGTGCAGCGACATTTCAATAGACATTATGTTATTGCAAAAGGTACAAAGGTAACAATGCACGAAGGATGATATTGACGTTATTCCCAGCCAAACAATTCAGAAAGTTGAAACAAAACCGCTAAGCTTCCAGTACTTTAGTTCTGAAAAAGAAACCAGACTTTCCAGCTTCATTCCAACCAACGATAAGCAACCACATAAAAAGCTAGCTACTCGCGTGACATGTATACTAGTTTTTATTTTTAAGCTTGAGCTTTCTTAAAAGTAACGCAACTCCGATGCTATATTCTTATTTTATCTATATTTTTATTTATTTCAATAAATTTGTAATTAATCAAACAGTAGCTGAGTTAACAAAACATTTCCGATAGCTCATCGGTGAAATCGCAAGTCTATACATCGGTGCTGATTGAAATAACGCGCATCAATCTCATACATCGAGTCTTGAATGAAAGCGTCGCAACACGGCGTTAATTAAGCGAAACGAGAGAATTAATGACGACTAACTTTCGGCGCGTGCTGAATTACGCGCGCCCTACCGATCTCGCCCGCAACATGTAATCATCGTGACGATCGAGTCCCTTTTTTGTATCCGTCGAAATTTATTTGCGTGATATGTTTTCCTAACAAGCCGTTGCGTGACGTACGGTTTTACAGAGTTCAATAGAGGACCGGTCGACTTTTTGTTTCTGCGTAGCGTTCATTTATGTGCGCCTTTCTTTTTCTGGTTACTTACTTAACTAAGTTTACGCAAAAAACTAACGTCGCGTGCGACTGCGGCGAGTTTTCTGGCGCGAACACACATATACGTCTATGCAACACGGGGAAAAAGTTTGCACACCGCAAGTAAATTAATTGCTCGTGCCGCAAAAGATCTAATTAATTTTGTTGCAAATTATTTTGGGGTTTCTTCATTCAAACTACGGTAATATGATTAGGCATGTTCTTAAAAAATGGAACTTTGCACAATATAAATTTAATTAGAAATAACAAAAATTTTGTCTTGAAATATCGGCAAATAAAATTTATACGCGCAATACGAAGAGAAATTAATATATCTATTATTTTTTTCTCAAATATTTACCATATATTTTTTACATTTCAAGAGATTGTATCATATTAAACGATATAAATCAAACAATATACAATTTATTTACGCAATATCGTCTTTTAAGCTGCATTATTTTTGACGTGATTGAGATAAATGCGGTTACATTTTTCGTAAAATATTTACACGTTGTTAAAGAATTGTAAAAGTTACACGCAAACTTTGGCAATTCATGACTTTATCAGCGCATACATAAATCAATCGTTCACGATTGAATCAACATCTAAATTCATGATTCGACAAAATAACGCATTTCAGTAAATATACTCTCTGAATTTTTAATCTTCGAATTATATCATTGTGCATATTAATTGAATGAGATTGTAAGCTGTTTCGTTTTGTCAAATAACAAATTTTTTCTTTCACTTTTTTTCGATTATCTGGTCGTGACACTTTGCTATGTCCTTCTGTCTTTCTGTTATACTTTTGCTTTGTCAACTATTTTCTCTATTTTTCTCTCGTTTACGGACCACCCACGACTTTGGCCGGTCCTTCCACTCACGTCAGCTTAACGTCACTCATGCTCATACGGCAGGTCCTTTTTGTCACACTCCGCTCTTCTTGCGTCTCTTCTCATTTCGCTTTGCTCTTCTTTATCCTACTGTGTACTATTTTAAAGCGCGCATTCGAACTAGCAGCTCCAAAGCGTTAAATATTCGCTAAACGTTTGCCGTACATTTAACCAGCTATTATCAGCTGTCATCTAACGAGCTATTTTCGCAAGAGTGACTAATTGCTTGTTAAATTAGATAATCAAATTAAATCGTTGGTATTTTTCGTAAGAGAATATTAAGCTCTTTACATTATTATTTTATGGATATACAAGAAAAGTGAAAGACATTTTATGAGAAGAGTTACATGAAATGTGCTTTTGTTGATGATTATTATTATTAAATAAGTTTCGTTGTAGATAGCTGCATAAATTAATAGTAGTAAACATTGAAAACTTATATTCTCTTCCTGTTAGTAAAAAATACGCGCTACATTTAACGAAGAACCATTTACAATATCCGATATCAGTAATAGATTGTCTGACAATAAAAAATGCCAGTCACACTTGTTGCTCATTTAAAGATGCTCATAAACAACGGAGCCATGTTACCTCAAGATTTTCTCGTTTTTCCGATCACATGTTAAATAATTTTTTCATTTGTAATTTACTTTATGAAGTATTTCTTACGTAACGTGGTAATACTCAAACTACGGAGTTGGATAGACATCGCAGATAAAAACTCACCAGTCTCACGTTGACGCAGCAATTTCCACTTCGGAAGTCTAACCAAAGTCTGTCTCCCACCGCTTTTTCCGTCCGTACTCTTCGGCCTCTATAACTCTCTCGTCATGTCACGTTCCAACTGCCTTCCCGCGGTCCCCGGAGTCTACTTTACACAGATTGCACTGCACGTCACAGCTGTCCTCCCTTTCCGTCTTCCCCTTCCCTTGTATAAACTCTTTAACAGTCGGAAAATATATCAAGGGTCCGCCCGCCAGAGCGCGAGCAAAGTCAACGAGATATTAACGCCCTTTCCGTATCGCACAATCAGTGTCCGTAAATTCGAGATCGAGGGATAGGAGATCGGCCGTTTGGAGAACTCTCCCTGGGAAGACCTTCGCTCTAACCTCGCGATCGAACACGCTGTTGTCACGTGGTCAAGAGGAAGACGAAACTGTCTGTCATGAGGGGTTTCAACTGCTTCTTCAAAGAGGGTTTTCAATTTCAAAGTATAAATGTAAGAGAGACTCTCTCAAGAACGCCAAGAAACAAGACGTCTCGGGAATCCGTTCGTCTGAAAAGTAACGTCGAAAGTGGTTACGAATAGTTCGGAATTTTCGCGAGACAAGTGTTTCGTCTAAGCGCTCTGAAACGAGATTCTTCGTGCTTGCATCTCGGGATACAAGCCGCGGCGGGACGAGGGTCCGGTTCTTCGTCCGCGTTGCCGTCCGGTCACGTGGCAGTTAGCGCCACGTTCATTGATCGCGAGCGACCTTGATGGTGTGCGTCGCGATGCAAGCTCTCGGCGATGAGGTCAGTGCATGCATGGACCACCGCTGCGCGCCAGCCTGGACGAGCCGCTGGAGGATACTCTCGCCGCGTCACCGTGGCGTTGGCGCCGAAAGATCGGCGCACAAGGAAGTGGGCTACGGCGAGGACGACAAGTGATTCGTCCCGCGTGCGGTTCGTAGGGTCGTTGCATTCGCGTGTGGTGCCTCGGTCGGCGACACGGGTCGAGCCGAGACCACCCACGTCTCTCTCTCTCTCTCTCTCTCTCTCTCTCTCTCTCTTTCTCTTTCTCTCTCTGGTGCCAACACGCTCGTGTTTATGCTCGGGTACGAGTACGTTTTCCAGAGCTCACGAGGAGGAATACGTCCGTTCGCGAACTGTTCGCCAAACGTACTGAGGAACCCGGCGGCTGGTTCGCCGGTGACGTTGTGCCTCCGCGGGTTCGATTCCCGGATGGGCATGCGCCACGTTCTGTGCTTTCGGGGGGAGGTTGCCGCCGCCGCTGCTGCTGCCGCTGCTGCTGCTGCTGCTGTTGCTGGTGCTAGTGGTGCTGCTGTTACTGCTGCTCCTGCTGCCCGTGGAGGTGCATCCACCACTGGGAGATAGCTGCCATCGGTGGGGTTGCTGAGGGCTATCTTCCTTTCGTTCTCTGCCTATCGCGTTCTCTTTGCTCTCGCTTGTCTCATGTTGTTTTTGTCCTCGTCGTATTGGCTCACTCTTCATCTTTGTCAATTTAGTTTGACATTACCTCGCAGTAATTATTTCCATATGAATACATGCCGAGCTTAATTGTAATTAAGATGAACATTTTTTTAGGAGGGCATATCAAATTTTCAAAATAATCAAATTTTTTTACTTTGTACATCATCTTTCTCTCTCTCTTCTTTTCTCTTTCTCTAATCTTGATCGCTTGAAATTTTATCAACCGGATTAATATTATAACAAGAAAACTGATTTATTTAGCATGCTGCTATAATTATTTGTTTTACATATAATTACACATTAATCTCCATGTTTCTTAATGGCTCCTTGCATTCACAACTTATATAAATATCTAGTTTCTATTTCTTGCAGAGTTATGTTTTGTAAGACATAATTTTTGTATGACGTTAATATGTTCATTGCGGAGTAAAGAAACCCCTTCGTGATGTCGATGTAACATGTCTGTCATACATAAATTGTTCACGATGAGACGATCAATTTAAAGAATTCATGCAACGCGTCTTTTTGAAGCAGATGTTATAAATTTGATAATCTATTTGGCCGTTTCCATGAAATGTCTATTTGTTGCGAGGTAACAGTTCGTGAAGCGAAATGGAGGGTAATTACGACTGGAGCACTTGTTGCTCTTGCTGTTGTTGCCTTTCTGCTATTATTGCTGACGAACACATACGTTTAAGTATTATGCACCTTCATTATTTTAAAGAATACGAAAATTTTATTACTATATTGTATTATATAATATACTATTTATAAATATATTATTTATATAAAATATTTAATAGTACAATAAATAATCGGTATGTTAATAAAAAAGTAATCGCTACTTGAATAAAATTCGATGTCAGAGAAATTCTATCTTTTACGATAAAGTTTCTTATAATTAAATTTTCTATAGATTTCTCATATGTATGTAGAGCTACGTCGTTGTAATACTAGTAAAACATTTCTCCGATATGTGTCGAGCAACTCGCGGAAATGTACAGTATGTTATTTATTTATATATTGTTTATGTTTAAATATATCGTCTCGACTAAAATACACAACACGTGTAGAGCACATTATATTACGTTTCTGCTTGTTGGCATCGCGTAATTAACGTTACACGTTCTGTAATGCATGTTTCATTATGCGGGCGTTGTATCGCTATATCGTAATTAGTAAGCTTAAAGGCAGATATTATTCACGACACGTGATAGTTATACGCGCGATAGGATGTAGGCTTCAAAGGATAAAGCAGAGCGCATAATTGATAATGTATGTGAAGAAAATCGTGCGTGTATTCGCCCTAGAAAACAGACCTTGCTTCTTTTACGTTACCTCCTATATTGAGTCTTTCTCGATTCGTCTTTGTTTTCATCCTTCGTATATTTTATTTTTGTATACATTTTATTCTAAGATTAATGATAAAAAAATCGTTCTTAATTAAAATCAATATATTAACAAATTCAATGAAATTCTTATTCAATAGCTATTTTAATAGAGTCTATATTCGAACAATCAAAATTATTCGCATGATTGAAAAATTGTACGTGAAAAATTATTTTTTCCATGAGATATTACTATATATAATAATAAGATTATTTTAAACAGACATTCTTTATTTTCGCGTCATGTTTCAAAATATTGTTACACGACACCGATATGGCTATGCTAACATGAATAAATCAGATTTATGTTTTTTCCAAGTTTATTAAATATACAACTAATTCTATACACTGTAACTCTTTGAAATATCTTTTTAAACATTTATTAAACTGAAAAGTTTTTCCTTAAAACTGAGAAATGTTTTAATAATTCTATTCAAATGTATGTACAATAATTTAACAACTTCCATAAACACACATGAATATACAAACATGAATATATGCCATATAGAAATAACATTAATAAACATTTATACGTCACGTTCTTGCTGCATTTTCACATCACATAGTTAACGAATTAAGCTGTTCATTTAATTTCCGTGTTATAGCAAACAACGTGAAATTTTAACCTGGCTTATAACTTTCTAATGTCCCTCACCGAAATCTCAATTACTGAGCATAACTTGAGAAGCGTCAGTTTCAACAGTGGCAATCGCGCCAACTTCCGCCATACGTAGAGGTACATACGTCGACGTTTCCATTGGTCGATCGGGCATGAATTTAGACGGTGTGCCCCAGATAACCCTGGAGATTGAGACAATATACGTCGGCTGTGCCGCTGCGGTTTGCCGTTGCAGGAGGTATGGCGCGCACCTCTAGCGACGGCTCGGTTTGCTACACAGCCGAGAAAACGAGAAACCCAGTTAACTCGGCAGGTTGATTACCGTGCGGCAGGTGTCACGCGCTGAACTCTACCAAGTTTCGTCTAACCGTGCGAAATATCTTGCGAATTACGAGTATGGGAGAATTTCCACGCGTCGCACGATGCCGCGCACAACCGTCCGTCCGTTCGTCCGTCCGTTCTGCCTGCCCGTTCTCTCATCTGCCGATGCCGCAGTTAATTGCACTTGCGACAGGCGTGCACTTTCTATCTTTGCAACATCAACATGGGGTCGAAAGGGTCTGCCACAAGTGCCACTTCGCACGCGCCACAGAGCGCAGGCCCTTTTTGCCGATTGTACTGCATTTCTCTCTCTCCCTCTCTCTGCTGTATCCATATAACATATAGCACATATAACGTAGAAGTACAAGCGCAAATTTATATGCGGGATCGATATATATCAACGTATATGTGAATAATGTTAGCGGTAGTAAATCAAATTTCTTTTTTTTTTGGATTGGCGTTGTTGCGCGATAAAAATTAATTAAAATTGGAAACGATGGATTAGAGAGAGAGCTTTCGTTCATCGAACGCAAATACAATGCCGCTCGCAGTTTTTCGGGTTATTAGGTCAACTCATTATCTCTTTCAGGCCAAGGACTGAGTCGTAATAAAATGCCTCCGCGTTCCGCAAAATCGACCCCCGGGGGGAATTAATCTATTCCGGTGCGATCATTCAATCTTCTCGGATTGCAGTTTTTTACATTCTCTCTCTCTCTCTCTCTCTCTCTCTCTCACTATGCGGCACAGTCGCACACGAATATGCTCGGGATAAAACGAATCTGGTGAGTTCGACATTTGATTTCATCGAATGACCTACGCCGCGAATGGCTTTTCATGAAATCTACGTTCCCACATAGCGATCAATTGATTCAAAAATAGGGTAGGTCGTCAATTCGTCGCGGCTTCCAAATCGAAGTGCGCAACGATCAGCGGTCGATTGTAATCGCGATGAATTGCCGAGGAGTTACGATGCAACATACACCGTTACGTTTATAACGAGTGAAACTAATATCTCGAAGCAGGTTTTTCGGAAAAATGGACATTCGATATAGAGGAGTTCATTATTGAAAGAATCGGTTATCCCTCCAATGCAAGAATGTACTATGATACAAAGGAGGCTTTGTTTAAAATATAATTCATGTCTTATTGTTCAAAAAAATTATAGAAAAGAAAAATTCAAACATTTCAACACAATAATGTACTTTAATAATAATTTCGAACAATAAATGATATTGTTTTACAATATGCAATCATTTGTTATTAATGACATCTTTGTTTCTGCGAGTATTTTCGTAACAATATAATAGAATAATAGAAAATTTTATGTAGAATAGTTTCCTAGAAAAAAGCTACAAATAGCTAAAAAAGCTTTTAATTTGTTTTTATATATTATATATTTTTTATATGACATCACTACATCCAATTAAGAAATTTATTCCTATTTCTCAGGTGTAAGAAGTGAGAAATGATAAAAAGATATAAAAGAAACAAAGATGACATGAAAAACGTTCAAACGAGGAGAAAAGCGAAGAAGAATTTCAAAAAAAGTCTTATCTATCTTTATTCTTGGTATTAATTCTGCAATTATTAATTGCGAAGACATTATTAACTCGCGTCTCGACAGGGAGACAGTGGAGGTACGACAAGGTGACGGAAATCGCTTTAAAATACGCGAGGAATGCGCGCGAGAACGTACAGGAGGAAGAAACTACGTTGAGATACGATGAAGGTCAGGGAAGCGGCGATAATGAAAAGGGTGTTAATCACCCGGATCAGACTGTACTACTGACAACACGCGCCGTTGAGAGAAGGAGACTTTGTATTTAGGGACATGAGCTATTCGGGCGCTAGTTGGCTATGCAAATGCACTTTCGGAATTCACGAGCTTGAATATCCGCCACTGTAAAAAACAAAGAAATACAACGCACGTGATCCGTCGAGATATTTTATCAGTGGATGCTTCTCCCGGTTGTTTTCATCTCCGGTTATTTTTCGACAAATGATACTCCTCTCCGTTTTGTACCCACGTGTTATATTTCACGTTTAAGAATATTTACAGACGACGGTATTAGAAGCTGGAATGATTTGTCATTGGAAAGGTAGAAGGCACATAATGGTATTAAATGCGGCTATGCATCAAGCGACGCTTGCCCCGCAAAAAGTGCAAAAAATGGGAAAAGACTTTTTCCTTCCTCTCCATACAATTCGTCGTAAACGTTAGGACAGATCAAGAGAGAACAAGAGAGAAAAAGAAAGTATCGCCAGCTGTAGCGTCCCTCGAGGACCTTCGTAACGTTGAACCAAAGGAATAACTTATGCCCCCGCCTCTTCGCGGCGTCGAAAGAAAAATGCGTTTGCACCAAGCCAACGATCGGAGGGAACAAAATGGATGATGGAGATACAATTCTAGAGCTACCGACAGAATCTTAAATCACGATTTTTATGGTGAATTGTACGAAGCTCGGTGAAACTTACCCAGCTTCTTAAAAACATCGTAAAATTTCATTTTCTTCGCATAAGGAGATCACTTCAATTATGTGAGAAACCGCAAAACTCTAAACTCTAACTCACAAATTATGGTATTAGTTTAAGTAAGTTAGGTAAAGTTAGTTCATTATATGTTTATTATATTGTATAACAATACAATTATATTTATTTATTGTATTGTATTGTTATATTAACGTCAAAAAAATATCTTCAATGTATATTATGAGAAAGGAGAAAAGAGAATGGAAGAAAGACAAGTATATAATTTTTGCAGATTTTAGGGATTTAAGAAAAAATTATATATACATGCACATATGTATCATACGTAAAACTACGTTATACTTACATTCTTCTGAAAAATGTTAAATTCTCTCTTCTTCTCCTTATATGTATAAAACATGAAAATTATTCGCTAATTTTTTACTATTTTTTTGCTTTACTTTTTAAAAAGTTACTTAATATTGAGTTATCGAGCCTCTCGTAGCTTTTTAAAAACTAAAGTAAAAAAATTGGTTTTAAAAGCAAAAAATAGCAAAAAATTAGCAAATCATTCTCATATCTTATTCGTTACATTGTGATAATTTGGTTCAGATATAAAGCTATCTGTGTCAAATTATCAGAACGCAATCAATAAAATATGAAAATTATTTGCTAAGTTTTTGCTATTTTTTGCTTTTAAAAATAATTTTTTTGCTTTAGTTTTTAAATAGTTACGATAGGCTCGATAGTCCAATATTAAGTAATTTTTTAAAAAGTAAAGCAAAAAATAGCAAAAAATTAATAAATAATTTTCATGTCTTATTGGTTAATCTCGCAATACGAAGTAAGCCGAGCGAGAAAATCAATCAGCATCGTGGAAAAGGGGCAACAGTACTTCGAGACTTTCGAGTATCGATTTAACACGCCTGGCTCAGCAGAATCCTTTCAAAAATAATCCGCTATATGCTTGCGGCCTTTAATTTTTTCCATGCCAATCGAGACGGGTTCGAATCTTGCTTGCTCTATCGCCTTCACCCTCACGGAATCCCAAACCCTCGACGGTGTCGCGAGAGAATCTAATGAATTTGAGCCGTCAGTAATACGCGTAGCTTGTTGGGGTGCAAGCTTTCCCCAAATACACGGCCGAAGCGAACGATAGAGAGCAGTCCCGGTTTGTCTCGTTCACTTGCGTGCATCGCGCGCGTGTATGTGCACGCGCGCGCGGACAAAAGAACCCGCTCGGCGTGTACGAGAAACGACGGCGTGCGCGGATGCAGTCACTGTGAAATTAACGAATTTTTCACGATGGACACATTAACTGTTGCCGGCCGGGTCAGCAAAAGCGTCCCCCGATGCTTTATGACAACAATGCGAGCGATACTGCGAAAGGATGAGTGCGACGATAAACTGGATTTACTGTCGCACTGTGGCAGGGGGGTGAATTTATGGCGGATGCAAGTTGTATTACAAGAGAGCAAGATCCAAATTTTTGTACGAATCTTAGAAGAGATAAAATAGCACGTCATTTTAAGATTATCGTTGCTATCAATCGTGCAAAAAAAAATTATTTCGCATTATCTATATCGCCATTTATAAAAATTATTCGCTATTTATAATTTTTATTCGTAAACATTATTTCTGCGTTACGTTATCTAGGATGAGATACAAATATGAATAAGAATTTACATGCTGTCATTTTATTTATTCTAGCGGTCTTTTTTGTTTTAAATCTTTCAAAAGTGGATAAATCGTTTCTGTTCTTCATATATTTCTCCAAGCGTGAATTTGTGGTGCAAACAGTTAATGTATCTGTACACACATCACTGATAATTATAGATTTCGTGTTAGGGAGTCGTTCTTCGATTATTTGATGATGCAGTTAGCGAGCGACAGTATGTCCTTCGGGGGCGATCCAATTAACTTACGAAGATGTATGCATATATACGCGTCGTTCTCCTCGAAATTAACCTCCGGTTGCGTTCCGAAGTCGAGACTCTCGAAAAAAATCCGGTACTGCGAAGTGCCTTCTCTGCTAAATTCCCGCCTTCCCGCACCTACGACCGTTGTGCAGGGCTAATAGGATTCGCGAAATTAATTACCCGCATTTACATAAGCCCCCGTAAACGTTTTTCTTTTCTTCCCTAGCCCGAGCCTCTGGCCTTGCCTACCTTCCGCCGAGCGGCATGCAGGGGCGGACGAATAATTCTCGTAGAGAAATTCGTGATTACGTTAACGATATCCCCGTCCCGTTTCCTCTTCCTCGCGCTCTGGCTCGCATCCTCCCGTTTCATTCCGACTGCAGTGCCGAGTCACTGCGTTACGCCTTTGCGTTTAGGTCGTCACGGCATTGTCCCCGTCGCCGTGCCGCGTCGTCGGCAACAGCCGCGACACGGGTAACGAGATTTGTCGTCCAAGATAATTAGATTATCCGCACTCTGGACGGCCGGCATAGCCAGTGTTAGTATGGGACGAGGAGGTAAACGCACGGCGACCATGCCGCAGAGGCGACAACATCGTCCAAGTAAACGTCTGTTTGCTAATTTTTGAGAACAAAAGGAAAATACTCCGCTTAGATCGCGACTGACTGTCGCGAGAAACGATCGCTGTCGTCGCGGGTTCGAAATTAATATTTAATTTCAAGAAATAAGGAAGTAAGAAAAGAATGAGATATATTCAATAGTCAAATTGTTCAATCATTTAGATTGTAATTTTCTTGTTTCACTGTTTCTATATAATGTGTTTTTTTCAACTTTACGCAAAGATTATATCTTCTTGATTCCCAGCGTGTAATTTATTCAGTTTTTATTTCTAATAGTAATTTAATTTATGATCAATCAATCTTGTTAATCTTAAAAGTCGAAAGGAAAACCTTCCTAAAAATTTTGTAATATTACGCTAGACCGTGATGAACGCGACAACGATATTGTAATAAAATTGCATCTTGGAATATGTTACTAACATATGGGAATTCCATAGAGCTGCGTTTACCGTTTCCAGTAATACAATCGCATGCGCACGCCGTCTTCGTGAAACGGAGAAGGACAGAGAAGGCGCAAAGTAATTACTTGCGATCTATGTTTCTCCGTGTCCGCCGTTTGCGCGCGCCAAGTATAGGTATATATCGCGTCCAGTAACAAGAGGCAGCCTTATCAACCACCGGTACATGTCCAATCAATTTTCAACGTGACGGCGCACGCCGCTTTTGTGGTAATATCTATTATTCGGTATCCCGGGACTGGCTGCATTCTACCCTCACGCATCATACACGTGATCTCCTCGTGACAATGGCGCATGGAATATCATGGAATTCCCAGCGCGTTCCCGACCCCAGCTTTCCAGATCAAAAAGCGCTGAACGCTCGCAACTTCTGATGTCTGATGACGAGTCGAATCTCCGAGAGGCGCTTTGACCACGGTAACGCGTCGCGGTTTTTTGAGCATTTAATCTACCTGAACGACGTTCGGGTTATCACATGGGATGAAAGATTTAAAGTCAGGAGGGCTGTCAAAATTTTTAATTATGTTACGTAATTATGTTACAAATTATCTTATATTTGTAATCTCACTATCTTTATAAATAATATTTATATATAATAATTATATATTATATTTAAAATATGTAAATCGTCTAAATTTAGTAGATATTTTTTAATGTATATAAATTAACGAATTAATTTGAACTACAACTTTATTCTGAATATCTCTGACACACTTTTTAATATGACATTCATGTTACGACTAGAAGTGTAGGTCTTATTTATTGATTCTGATTATGCTGTATATTAATTGAACATCATACCGTAACATCATATCTTACCAAATTATTCCGAGCACGCAATAACTCCGTTTGAGATTTAATTAAGACAGGTGGAAGAAAAAGTAATAACGCATATCGGGATTAAATATTAATTGCTTACAACAATCATGTTTCACGGACCAAACATAATTACATTCTTTTATAAATAATAGTAGCTAAGAGAATTTCTTTATTACTGTTCCTGTATTTTTTACATTCAAATAACAGATTATCCACTGGAATACTAATATCGTATACATGTGATAATTCGTGATCAAGTCAATTTTTATAATGGCTCATTTTCAATGGCATTATATGCAGATGCGGCTATTTCTTAAGAAAAGAATTATAGTATATATAACACATGTGCGATAATGTATGTTATCGTTCTAAATGTCTCTTTTTCTTCTCGTCAAAAGACAAAAGAATATGTATTACGTGAGGGGACTCACAAATAATAGATAAAGATGGTAATAAGGCATCCACGTAGGAGCAAAGAATATTGAAAAATAAGTTTACAAAATTGGTCTGTTACCTGCAGTGAATATGAATACCGAATCTTGCATTTTGTTGCATTTTCTGAACGTGTGGGTGTATAAAGTTATAAACTTATACATTTCATGTTACTAACAGAGAAGTGCTCTTCGTCATCCATAGTATAGGATAAACAATAGATCTCACACGCAATTGATGAATGTCAAAGATTAGAATTGAAATCGAGCAAAAAAAACAAACATAAATTAATTAATATTAGATGGGAATGACGATTGAAATACGAGGAGAGGAAACCGACAAAGAAGATGGGGCAAAAATTGCTGCTGCAGATTCAGGCCGAATCGACAGATACAATACATCTAATGTATCCCTGGAAACAGCGGGGGGAGGCGCAGATACTAACCGGACCTTTCCAGCAGACTCGCGCACACGAACGCAATACCATCCAGAAATTGAAAGTCGATTGAATAGCGCCGCTCCACGGTGTCGGGAATGGATACATGCCGATTGTGTCGGTGAACTTGAATCCCGGGCACAATGGGCTCAATGAAACGCATCATTATTGTTCAATTCCTCTCTCCTCTGTTTCGGCTTCTTCATCTATGTCTCCTACTTCATCTTCTCCTACCTTTTTACCGCATCGTCTTCGCCCGCGCAGAGGTCCGACACTCGTTTTTCTCTCTCTTTCTCTCCACATTGAGATTTCGTTGACGTTACCTCTATACATATGTGTACGTACATACACGGCGCGATCTAGTAAAACATACGAGCGCGATTCATCATTCGATTCGTGAGCCGCTCTGTCGAGATAAACGATTTTGCGTCCCCGAAGAGCTTACGTCCGCTTGAAAATATAATGTCAAATATAGTTGTAACAACCGATAAAACGGCTTATCAATAGAATGGCGGAACGATAGAAAATTGCTTAAAATTGCATATCGAGCTCTAAAAGAGAATTCGTAAAATTTTGTGCTTTGATAATCAACAGATTAATACATTAAATGTTAATAATACGATACGTATTTGATATAAATTAACGTTATCTAATTACTACAGTGAATAAGTAAATAATTAAAAATACAAGATTCCACGAAAGCCAAGTGCGTATTTACAGAAAGAAAAAAAAACTGTTAATTATTATGTGATTTTTATAAGACTGCGTTTTCTTTATTCCATTTGATATACTTTGTTTCTTCGTCAGGTGCGTAATTTACCGTTCAGACGATAAAAGCATTAATTTTCTACCTTAGTAATATCGCAATGAAAGCCATTATTGGCCTGTTAATATCGATATGCGTATCGTACGAGGCCATGTCGTTATTCGACATAAAAAAAAGAAGAAATCAGATCGGAGCCGTGTCGGTCGATTCCTTTCACCGCGGCGCGGCACATCGCGGGAGTTGATCAGGATGATTAATAACGTGAGGGGGTTAAATCATTAAGTGGCTCATATGGATGTGTAGTCGTCGCGGGGGAGGACGGGAGTGTGGAAGGGATTGGGAGGGTAAAAGAAACGAGCGCTCGGAAACAGAGGAGGGAGGGGGGGGGGAAAGAAAGTGTACGCG
>VBVR01000009.1:0-40875 GCA_011638315.1 Tetramorium parvispinum
TTGCAAATATGCCGGCGAGCATCGAGAAGTTTGCCGAGTCTGGCGGGCTTGTGAGCGACCTGCGTCGCTCGCCACAAATTTTCTCTCGCGTGACGTTAGCCTCACATTCGTCGCGCTGATTTTAATTACAAACTACCGGTCATCATCTGCGGCTGTAGACATTTTCATTTTTGTGTGTCATGACAATTAATTTTTATACTTTTATTAAAATGATGATTTATGAAATATGCTTGCTAGATTTTAGTTTTAATTGATATTTATGCATGTGTTTTCGAGCAAATGGATAATAATAGTTACTTAATTCAAGTATGATTTACGATAGTAATTACGTTTAACCTTAAACCTCACGCGGTGAATATATACTGAAGACAAGCTTATCGAGCAGTATCGCCAGACTTTCTCCCGCCGTGACGTAATTCACGCTAGATTTGACGAAATGAATGTTTGAAACGACAAGACGGACGCGATCGCGATCGCGAAACCGTTTCACTTTGAATTTTCTGCACGGCAAAGTCCTTCCGTTTGTCTTCGCTGGTCGTGGAATATTTCATTGGCGCCTTGACGATTCGCGCGGGAACCCCGTCGCGAGTGACATGACACCATACGCCTCTGCGAATCGCCGAACGTCTCATTGGCTCCCCGTCGATTCGCGCGTGAACCCCGTACGCCTTCGCTAGTCGCCAAATGGCCGCGGTCGCGAATAGATAAATTTCGAGAGCGTTAAGTACTTCATGATTGCTTCGCGAAGAATCGCGATTGAAGTGTGATGAATATGTGAATCATACGGACTGTGAAGATTTCGTCGTTTCGTCGTTTCGTCGATTCGACGATTAACGTTTGAACTTGTTGGATCTGTTCCGCTAATCGTCGAAATTTTCATTGTCGCGAGTGAAGTGAAACCATACGCCTCCGCTAATCGTCAAATGGCCGCCGTCGCGAATGGACAAATTTCGGAAGTGTTGGACGAGAGCATTCTGTGCGCATCGTAATCACGTCGCGAAAGACGAGATGTATGTAAAACGACATAATATTCGATCGATTTCGTGAGAGTTTTACGAACGTACAAGTTCATTGTCATTAGACAATCATGATGACGCCTTGATATGTATTACGGCGTAATTTCCGCGAATTTCCGGAGGGAAATGTCGGCCGGGAGCAATCCAGCGCGTGCCGCCGCGCGAGTGATAGTGAAATAGCATGATATATTGGACATCTAGATACTGATCATGCTAGATACGAATGCCGTCGGATCAATGTCGACTAAAAATATCGGACGAGTGTAAGTGTCACCTACTGCGGATCGAGATGGAAAAGCGGAGCCAGCGACGGAAGGCGGAAGCGATCTCTCTGGCTAAAGAAGCGGCGATCGGTGAGTCGAAAATTATCATTTTATTTAATTGGATTTTACACACAAAATAATATACATTGCCGCTCCTTTACGAATACATGTCAGAAATCGTTCGTCAATCGTTCCGTCGTTTGACGGAAAGATTATTTTCAAAATACATTCGTAAGACACGATTCACATTTTCCTTATGATTGTGAGATTTTTCACG
Organism: Tetramorium parvispinum; assembly: GCA_011638315.1. NCBI lineage: Eukaryota > Metazoa > Arthropoda > Insecta > Hymenoptera > Formicidae > Tetramorium > Tetramorium parvispinum. The sequence continues at coordinate 1,557 of VBVR01000009.1, forward strand.
ATTCTCTTTATGTTACATTACTTATACCTACGTATAAAAATACTTGACATGGAAATACTGATACTTTTTTCCTTGTTACAAGAAAAATATATAATCTCGCTTATCGCGAAATGCGAAATATATATATATATATATATATATATATATATTTAAATGCAAATTGGGGATCATTAATAGAGATCGTTAACATAAGCGCGGCCCAATCCAACTAACGGCTACGATGTGAACATTAATTGAGTCGATATTGTGGCTATTGCACACAATCCATTTATGAGTAACAAATCGAACAATTAATACTATTAATAAATTCTAATATGTCATGATTGTCATTTATTTAACAATAGTAGATTTCGGACAACACTATAATTATGGAAATGCGAAATTTCCCGTGTACAGTTGTGTATGTAATCAAAGAACCGTTTGTGCATAATTTTGCAAATGAATTATTTTCAATGAATGAATTTCTTAACAACCAAAGCGAGGAAAATTACATTTAAAGAGTAATTACAATTAATGACATTCTCTCTAATTATATATGTTTTTAATTCTTATATCAAAGATATTTGAGTTAAATAACAATATTACTACATTAATTAAGCAATATCTCATTCAACGATATTCAACAATTGTCTCTTGAAACGTTAAACTGTATCAAGGTTTTTTCTTGATTATCTCCGCGATGTTTTTTTTTTTGCCATTGAATACGGTTAGAGGAAACTGTAGAAGAGTTTTAATTCATTTATTTAAAAGGCGCGAATTCGAGATGGCGTACGGATTTATTCATCGAGATCAAATAAAGCCCGCACGTGCACACGGTTAATTAAGGACGCGCTCGCGAAACTTTGTGCACATTTCCAGAATTAATTCGTACCGGGGAGGGGGCAGGAGAAGAGATTAAAAAGAGACGTGCGAATAGTTTAGGTTCCGAAAGGTCGGCCGGCCGGCAATCGTCGAGCGTTAACGATAGGAAAGTAGTCGCGCGCCGCGATTTAAAGAACGGAATATGTGCACCGTGATACTCGAAATCGACGAGCACACGCTCTCTCGGACTCGGGGATCGTTTCATTATTCAGCGGGCCCGCATGCAGTAACACGCGTCCTTCCCGGAATTCACGTGCGAGCGAAGCAGGCTGATTCGTGTACGTGCTCCGTTTTTTCCCCTCCCTCTCGTTGCTTCATTATGTATAGAGTGGCGGTCAAACTGCTCTCTCGCGACTCTCCATGCAGATTGCTTCCCGATTAGACATTTTCTCCGATCTAGTCGTGTCTTTTACATTCTTTTCTGCTACAGACTTTTTCGCGTATAATACGTAATTCAAGAGCTTTTAATATTACATTTAATTCTACACCGAGAGGCAATAGATTCAGCTCTCTCTCTCTCTCTCCCTCTCCCTTTCTCTCTGCCCCTCTTTCTCCCTGCGCTTCTACCTTTATAATAAAATTTATGTCAGCGATTTGAAAAATTCCGAACGTAGCAATTTTCGATATAAAAATTTCACGAATTTGGGTATTCGGTATTATCAGTAGAACGTCATTTTCATCGTTCTACGGTACGGCGGCTATTTCCAAACGGCAAGCGAGGCAAAATTTACCATAAAACGATGCTCTTGAACGTGGTACTATATTATGGAGAGTGTTGTCCAGCAGCAATCTTTTCATCATCGTGTCAGAAGCCCGACCGCCGACTTGCTTTGCATTTTTTCCCCCCACGTCGATGCTTTTAATTTAACAGTTTCACTGGCCATGCCGTGATATAACACCATTACACAAGCGAATAGCCAATAGGTTATATCACCCGACCGATGCAGCGAGCGAACTTCAAAGTATCGAGCAGCCAGTAGTTAAAGAGCTAAAGTCATCACAAAGTAAAAAAGAAATTAATATCGTACATCGTCGATAGCGCGATCGTTAAACGAATGAACGGACAAGGTCTTACCGCGGTAATAAATGTGCCGTGAATTTTATTTCAACTGTACATATATGTTTGATACTGTATAATTTAATACACGACAATTCGATAAGATATTCTGGAAAGATTATGCATTCGTAAAAGCGACATAAAATGATGACAATATCACGGCAGATAAAATTTAAAAAACAGATTAGAAATCTGCGAAATAATAAATTTTGAATATACTTATGTAACGCTAAAATAGCAAACCTTACAACATGTACATATTAATTTTTATTATTTAAAAATATACTTTATGTATATCTTTTTAAAAAAAGGAGTGATAAAGTGGGAGAGTAAATTAATTTAATCATTTACATATTGCAATAAAAATTATGGAAAATTTCAGAAAATGTACCATAAATTTGAAAAAGAAATTACCTATCATTTTGACTGCTTGACAGTTTTAGCGTTAAGCATATTGCGTGATATATAAATTTTCCATCTACACTGAGAATCATTTTGCCATTGTAATATTTAATTCATCATGGAGATGAGTTGAATTGCGAAGTCTGGTAGATAAGCCAAAATTATACTGTAGTTAGCGAATTATTTCTTAAATAATGTTTACGGTACAATTTGCGCTTTCAAGATAAACAGATGCGGCGGCAAGGATAAGTTAGAAATTAAACTGCGTTAGTGCTTTGCGATTTACGTAAAGCGTGCTCTTTGCATGCGTGTTTTGTTCGCTTTGAAGAACAAACTTGGTAGTCGAACTGTACATGAAGTAGCGGAGAAGTTTTTAAGTCGCGTGAGATTTCGCACAAACCCTCGTCGAGGTCGAATTACGGGACGGATCGGAGAAGTGCATTAGTTCGACTAGCGTGTCTCAGTTTATCGGTTATCGACTTGCGCGTATCACAGATCGATATATAAAGTCGTAAATTATCGTTCGGTCGACTCACTCGTATTACATCTTTTATATTTCTATAAAAAAAAAAAAAATAACCCGAGATTTCTTTCTGTAAAATAAAGTTCTAAAAAGATTTAAGAGAGCGAAAATAAGACAGTTATTTAGCCATGTTATAAGATTCAATAATGTACGTAGAAAAGTTAGCAGCGTAACTGAAATTATTAAGAAAAAGGAGTAATATTTTAATTACACTTTTGTCGAGCACTTAAAAATTCCTGAATGATTTTTTAAAAAACTCGTAGGTAGTTTGAGATTCTTACGCTGATTTTATGGTTATTTCAATTTTTCGGCCATTAAACGGACCACTGTCACGGCAGCGGGATATTTCGGAAAGTTTCCTGACTGCGTAAACGAGAGGGAAGTTATTAATCTCTGGGGCAGGACGGCGCGGAAGCGATGTTTCTTAGTTTGCGCCGCGTTAATGTGCCCGGCCGGAAAAAGAGAGATCAGGGAGAAATGAAGCTGGGCATAGGAAATTCATACATTTCGTGCTCTTGTATCCGACCACTTTTCCGCTGTTCTTCTTCGTTCTTTTTTCAACCGCATGTCTTTCTTTCCATCGTCTCTGTCGATTTTTCTCGCTTCCTTTCGGTCGCCATCTCCCTTCATTCTCTCCTCGAATCGATAAAGGCTTCAGTTTGCAGGAATACTTTTACTTCCTCACAATTGCATGCCCGACGTAATAACGCAAATAAATCCCTCCAAAGAAGGGATCGTACGTTCCTCTTGGAGAATCTATCATTAAAGACGATGTAACGTAAATTCGAATTAATAAAACTGTACAAATCTAATGGCACGATTAATTACGTGTATAATTTGCTCTATAATGATAGGCAATGATTAGATGAGATTGTTATTGCATTTATGTGAAATGCACTCACTGGTTCGTCATGTTTGGCCAAGATCATTTCGGCTATTATTATCAAACAAGTGGCATTGATTTTATAATTAATTAGTCATCGTACCCTATAAACGCGAGTGATCACACGGAGTAAGGTTTGACTAATCGTCCAATCAATTAATATAATGACAGCAGTCGATACAAAGTCCCCCGGGTGGGATATTCGTTCGCGTGTACATTAGCGATTTGCGTTTAACTAGTTTCAAAGCACGTGCAAGATAGTGTATACAGCTATGATTAAGCGCGCAACGTATACAAAGGCCGTCGTACATGGTTGATAAAGGACTTAATGCTCCTGCAAAGTGTACGTGATAGACACCCGGCGGTATGATAGCAAAATTAATAACGGTTTTTCGATGCTCGTTACGTCGAAGACTCCTCGTTGATACAGCGACATAAATTACTCGAGACGTAGAGGAGCGTGTTTTATCCGACGCAAATTTGCTCTGCCGGCTGCATTAATTGCACCGCGAAAGAAACATTGAGATGTCTCTAATTAGATTGGGCTGGGTTTTATGATAACGCGTTTTATTTTATTATTCGTACGTGCCACGGCTCTATTGCAAGCCGCAGCATCGTCGTGCAAGTTTTTAAACGTGAATTAACAGTCTGCCGGCACACCGGCGTGTCACGAGAATAAGAATAACAAAAATCTAGATCTGCTCGCGTTCTCTCTCTCTCTCGTTCCTTTCCTTTCGCGTGGCAGGCAGGCGAACGAGATGAAAAACTTGGCGCCGGCTTTGACCATTAAGTCCTTTCCAGTACCGAGGAAGAATACTTTGGTATACCTGTGACCCACTCTTGGCCAAGTCGTTGGAAAGTTTCTCGGCGAGCGGGACTCCTTATAATTCACCGATTCTACTCGTTCGAAAGTGTTTTCAGGGCGCGATCGTTATCACATAATCAAAGGACTCGCTTTTCCTCGTACAGCTGCGATTTAATAATCGCGCTGTACCGAATTTAATGTATAAACATGTGTGCGCTCTCTTTGAAGTCGGAAAGTCGCGACGCGTATCGTAATCGCCGCGCGTATGTTACGCGTATACATGATGAAACAAACGAGTTTGATCACGTAAACATGCGGGTGCCTTTGACGTCCATTTCCATCAGAAGTTTCCTCGCCGTCGCGAGCATGTACATTATGCGTCTCTCTCTCTCGCGCGCGCGCGCAAGCGCGGCGATCGTATCAATGCCAGCTCGATGCAACTTTGCTAATTCGCTTCGTGATTTTCATTAGTACCTGAGGGCAACCTACGGGTCAGCAAACATGTCAACTTCCGAAAGTACAGCTCAATGTATCGTTAATTTTCGCGCGCATATAAGTACGTAAAGTACAGCCGGGAGATTTGTAAGATTCTCAGAGTTTTACATCACCGGCGGACGAAAAGTTCCTTATTAAGATGAACTGATTACTAACTCAGTCGAAAAATTCCCGGGAGCGCGGTTAAAATACTCGAATAATTTTTGTTGGACTTATCTGAGACTTTAATTTCCGCTCAATTAATGATTCAATTTCCCTTACAGCAATTTCGACTCCGCCGGTGTTTCACTGATATGTTTGAAAGCGTCGAGATTTGTCTACCACTTCCGTCCCTCCATCCGATCCACGCGCACACTTCCTCCCCCCCTCCCTCCCTCCCTCGTTACACCAGACTTTCGCAACACGATGTTGTATTTGTTTTAATTAATTTGCTCTGTCATACGGCCGTGTGCGGGCGGACGGCTGGGCAAAACGAAAATCCTGCATGCGTAGCGAGAAGCGTGCGTTTGATACGCGTGTTAATCGAGCCGCTGCCGCTGCCAGCCAAACGGCTGGTGAAAAGGGATCGGTCGCAGCTACATCGCGTAGCAAATTTAATTTTTTTCGCCTGTTAGCCGCCCTTTGGTTTATTTTACGCTGTACCGATATCTACGTGCGTTGTTTGTTACACACAAATGTTAGGTATAGCCGCGATACATCGTGTTTGCTCTATTGCTTTTCCAGTATGTCGCATCGCATTGCGCGACGCAACGTGTCCGTTGACTGAAAATGATTAAAAAAATCCCCGTGTCATGAATTTTTTTTCATGGTCTGTATATTGTTCCGTAAACGGCAAATATGTGCGTGTATATGTACGTATATATACTTATACATATATATGTATACGATGTATATACATGTATATGAATGATCCACTCTATGTGTCCGACTGTAGATGGGATTTTCAATATCAACGCGTTTTTAGCTATCGGTAGAGCCAATTTCTTTTGCTTATTTTTCACGGCATGACCTGAAAAGGGATCAGAGCACTGACTTATGTATTCGGTTTTGCGATAGATGTAACGGATGAATGTTTCAAGCACTGTTTGCATTTAGATATTCCGAAAATCTGAAAACGCCAGTTTCTACCAGTGGCTGAGAAAAGTCATTTAATAATAAAAGCCATCGATTTTCGCCTTCATCGCATTTTCAATTACATTCCATACGTGGCAAGATTTATTTGATCCGCCTCGCTAGTCGCGACGTAATGCGAAAACGATACAGGATACATTCGCGTAGTGGATCGCTGTCAGATTCCGGAGAGACGATTGTCGACGTAGCGTGAAAAAGTGTGCGTTGCGGGCGGTTACCACACGGTCGATGTACACAGTATTCCATCGACAGGTTTCGATGGAAACGGAAGCACAGATAGCTTGCCTCTTTACGGAAATGAAGCAATCGCCGAGAGCCGGCGCGGCGGTCTTATTGCCTTCGCAGACTGTCGTAACGCCGGGATGCCATTGACGCCTTCTCCATCACGCGAAATAAGCTCCAACTTTCAACTGGGAATAGAAATTTATGCGCAGAACGGAGGCACATAAACCTCTCGGCCGACCAATAAAAACCTACGTATCTGGTCACGGTATTTCTGGAAAATGTAGCGAGAGCAAGGTACCGTGAGAGATGATGCTATTGCGGCAACATACATTTTACTAGACGGATTGATTTGTACCAGAGTCTAACGATGATACTGGTTTTTCAATTAACAAACGTCGATTATTTCACGAAGGGGGAGAAAGTTCGTCGCTGCCGTTTTTTCCCATTAAACCGGATTCGTCGGCGATTTGCGTGCACAAACAAGAGATCACCATTCGCCGTTCGTATTCACTGAAACGAGGTCACAGGTCTTTCTCACTCTTTTTCTCTTTTTGTCTTTTTGCTGCCTTCTCTGTTTCTCTCTCTCTCTCTCTTGCCATTTATTTGTAGAATATGTAAGGAGCCAAGCTCACAAATAACCTCATCTTGGGAATTAATGAATAGAGGAAGAAAATGGAGCCAGATGTCATAGATAGATCACGTAACGGGAATAAAATTTTTCTTCGATTGATCGAGAAAATCTCTGCTATTTTCACGACAACATTGTTCGACGAATCGGTCACTATGACGTGTAATACATTCACCGCGCTGTTGCAAACGCGTTTCCTTTAATTCTTTTTTCTCTCTTCTTTTTACTCGTCGTGTCGGCCATCGACCATGACGGGGATGAAAGAAGAGTGGAAGTAGAGGATCACCGACCGAGAATGTGGAGAGATAAAGAGGAAACTTTCGAAGCACTTGAAATACTTGGCGCTTTGGAATTCACTGATCTCCACGCGACGAGGTAAATCTGTCGACTAAAGAATCTTTCATCCTCCGCTATTCTCCACCTCTGTCCGACCAGAGTTTAATCAAGATTTACCTTGAGTAACTGAGGATCTCGCGTATGGTTACGAGAGAATACCAATTCTATTCTTTTTCACACTGTATACATTCGTTGCTTTTCAACTTTAAACTTGCGAATGTATCGTGTTTTATTTTTTATTTTTTATTATCTTATCTATCTTTTACTATCTTAAATTAATTTCTTATATATAAATAAATTTCACATTTCTCTAAATTTGCAAAGAATTGTAAATTACGCAAATAAAATTTTTAAATTGTGTGCGATGATCATTTAATTTTCGTTCATATTTTTTTAGCTTTATTTTTAAAATACCAATGCTTGTAAGCGTTATTATTGCCATTTTTGTTATTCAGTGACGCGGAAAATGGAAAGCGTCCGTTTATACGAGACTTATAGCAGGAGCAATTAGGTTGATCAACAATTTAACTTTTTTAATTTAATTTTCTGTACTGTGTTGGAAGCGATACTTGTCGGCTTGCAAAATAACTTCCAATTTCGATTGTAGGATAAGAGTATGATCAAATTTAATAATGGCAATGGAAGCAATCCATGAATTATGATGTGTCGATTTACAAAATGAAAATATATTTCGTGATTATAAAAGTTGAACAGTTATTTAGCTTTATTAGGAATTTTTTCCGGTCATAACAATTTTACAATTTCATAAATATGTCAGAGATATAAAAGAACAAAGAATTTTATATTTAACAGAAATATTAATTTGTTTCATTTCTAACTAATTCAAATTTTATTTTCAAAGTAATAATCTTAAATTAATACTCTAGATTAAGTTAAATCGATATATTTTATTATTGAAATTTTATTTTTGTCTTAGTTACGTATCTAACAGATCATTAAAAAATCAGGAATAAACTTAAATCATAATTTTGTTAAAGTCGTTCGTCTGACAAGTCTAATATAAAATGGCATCTATCTTGGGTAATATTTGAGGGTAATAGTTGAGGGCAATATTTTCAATAAAATCAGATTTATCTAGTTTAGCGCGTCAACCATTCATCCATCGTGTTTGTCGGCTGTTATTAGACGTACATCAGGACACGTTTAATCAATTGTCACTTAGGGAAGTTGTACCATGTACATGTGTCACTTGAATTAATATACCTGGCGTGCGGATGATCGTGCCGTTCTGAATGTTATACGTTGAAGACGATTTTAGAGAGCTTTTCTCGCCGTTACTGACTGCATCGTAAAGACGGCCGTAATATCTATCCAGTGGACACAATGGGCCATATTCCGCGTCGCGCGCGTTTACCGTTAAACGGGCGGCTATTTTCTTCTAAGTTTTAGTACCACATTTGGAAATGTCCGTGGGCTGATCGTAAATAAAAACTCAGACTCAGGTGAGAGCGTTCACGGCTCGACAATCTAAATGCCTTGCGTCACAACGATGAAATATCTCGTGCCTTATGTCCCTGCGAAAATTTTCCGAATGTATTACGAGCCGCATAAAATTTGCCTCTGGTCGATAAAGTAAATCTGAACAGTAAAGTTGCGATAACTCCCGGTTGTTCTCTCGACGAGCTCAAACGCGCAATTTGTCAGCTTCAGCAACTATCAATTACTCGTACAATTAGTTTCTCCGCAATAATTCAATGATAAGACGTTCTCCATTTATTAAATCTTAAAATTATGGACTTGCTATACGCAGCTGTCATATAATCAATCATCTCAACCATTCTTAATAACAATGTCTTCTATACGCGTTGAAGGTTTAAGAGCCTTTTTCGATCGTTGATTGGCGATATTTACAAGTTGGGATGAATTCGCAAAAATGGAAACAAGTGAAAATGCGAGAAGATAGGGGGCTAGAGAAGAGCGAGATCGAGATAAAGATAGATAGAGAGAGAGAGAGAGAGAGAAAGAGAGAGGGAGAGAAAGGGGAAGGAGTTGCATTAGTTAATTAGATTGGGCAGGAGGCGTGACGTCGTAATTATTGCAACGTGGCTTTAGCTTACCATGCTTGCCTGCCTGCCTACCTACCTACCTACCTACCTACCTACCTACCTACCTGCCTGCCAACGTTTCCCTCCTGCCTACAGGTCTGCCTGCCTGCCTGCCTGCCTGCCACGACAAAGTTATTAATTGCTTCCTACCATTCTAGCAACGCTTCGCGCGAGGCAAACCCTCGACCCCAACTCCGCGAGCGTAAAACGTTTGTTCGACGCTCTATCCTCTCCCTCCGTTGGTTTCAACATCCACCTGCACGCTCGTGTAATCGCTATCGCTATTCGTCATTGCGCGCTCTCGCTTGCGAAGGATATTCTTCCAACAGACAGCTTGCCACTGCCATCGTTTCTTAATGGTAACGCATGACTGGAGCTCGCGCGAATTGTCGACGCAGTTTTCAATTCTAGCCGCATGAATTTTTCGCCCGAAACTTTTTGCAGCGTATCAAGTATTTGAACATATCTCACTTGCATGAAATCCGAGGAAAATTTTTATATCACAATTTTCATAAAGACTCGCAGCTTAATTATTTTTCTTTCTAAATCTCTCTGCTTTCCACAGATTGAAAAACATAAAATTATGTAGGTATTCGAAATAAGTGAAAGATAAAAATGAGAGAGTAAGATATACATATAATTATATTAATTTATCGTATTTCCGGTTAAGTTTATTTTCAATGTCATTCTATTTTCATGCGTCAAGTTTCACGAGACGCACTTTCGGAAGGCGCAATAAAAAAAGCATCGAAACTATAGAGTGCATATGGTATCTTAACTTTCGCGTATTATACAGCGAACTCGCCGAAAGTTGCCTTATCAATCATAACGCGGCAGAAACTTATAGAAAACGCCTTGCGCGTCTGCATCGTGATTTATAATCTTCGATAACTTTTGCGTAAAAACGGAAGGCGTCCTGCGCATGAGGAGCCCAACTTCGTTGTACGCGCTTCTAGGAGATGTAGTCCGTCTTTTTCTTTGTATATTTTTTCTGTTTTCTTTTTTTTTCCCCCCTTAACGCCCACGGTTAAGGCAGACGCCAGACCACCTGCGGGATCGGAGATAAAGTGATAACGTTGACGGGCGAGAGCTTGGCGATCCCGCCACCGAGTGCATCGCCGATCCGAAGGTAATTTTAACCGTCAACTGCAGCCAGCAACGCCGGTATCGCCATTAAAGCGCAATTTTCAGCAGCCAGGTAAAAAGACGTGGAGCTTTTTGTGACGTCGCCGTCAGGTGTGCACTCAGGTAAGTGGATAAGGATGACGTCGCGGAAAGGTAAAAGCGCGGATCCGGCGTGTAGATATTACAACGTATATTTTTTGCGCAATCTTTTTTTCCGCATGGAAGAAAGGACTTTGCCCGTCTAGTCTTGGCTGCTTTTATTTTATCTGGTGTTTCGTATTATTAATGCCATCGATTAGCTCCGTTCAATTATATTTTGAAAAATACATATAATTCTGTTTAATAATTAGCATATTGTTTATACAAACAGTGATGTAAACACGGTTTGCGCCCATTATGAATGTTGTGGAAATAATTCAGTAATTTAATGCTTTATGTGAGACAATGTTCAAATGATCATTGCATAGTTAAACGATGTAATTTTACAATAAATTGGTAAACTAGTGCGTATATATCTCGCAAATATATTTTGCAAGTGTATATGTATATCTGTATTCAAGCGTGGTCGGCGCGCAAAAATCGTAATGACGTACGCTAGCTATGAGCAAGAATAATCAACTAAAGTCCAATTCGATCGATTCATCCTGATCGATCGTGCGCCATGTAAATTGAAAAACAGCGCCGACATACATGCGCAACGAGCCACGTAAAATAGAATACTCCATTTTTTACACGGTTCGATCTCGGCGCGGCATGGGGGTGGCATTCCAATCAACAAAAGGACAGTTTCGAAACAATTCGCCCTCTTTTTTTTGTCGTTCAATTTTTGCCGGACTTTGCCGTTTCCATCGCGACGCGTCGCGCGCCCCGGCTTGTTGGCGGGACCAGCGCGGGACCAGCGCGGGACACGTTGCAATCGTACGTGACGTTGGCGCGATTGGCACTTACGAATATCTCGATTGAGTATCTCCGTTCGCGCGGAGATCGCGCGCATGAATAGAAAAACGACTCGCCAGACGTATAACGCAACGAAAACCAATATCCACCGCGATATCCGCTACGCGCTGTACACGCGCTATGAATCCAATTTCGTGTAAATTCGCGACTGAGTTAGAGCATCATTCCACGGTTCGGTTCTCCGTGACAAAGAGTTCTGGCTCCGTGCAAAACGCTGCGCTAAAATCCTGCTAGGCAGACTACGTAAAATCTGCCGTGAATGATCCGGAAAATTGATGCAGGTTGATTTTCCACAAATTTTTCGGACGTGTGCCATTTTTAAATCAGAACTGCGCTGTTGATCGTTAAATGTTTTCAAATAATAAATATTGAATAACGTATATGTTTTTAACTTTCCATTATGATATTATATTAAAACAGATCGACGTGCTTCATATCGAGAGCTTGCATATGCATGTTCCATAAGAAAAAATATCCAATCATTTTACAGCAATTTCTTTCTCTCTCTCTCTCTTTCTTATGCATGACGAATTATTGTACATCATTTCGCATAAGGGCTATGCAGGTTCTTCGTTGTGAATAAAATGATACAATCACTCGAGATATAGAAGCGACTCGCAGTGATTGTATCGCGATTTACCCTAGTTAAGAATCGAGCAAAATTCAATATGCCGTAATCTCGTATGCGTCACTTCTCGTCGCATCTGCAATCTAATTTCGTATCATTGCGCGGAATCAAGAGCATTCTTTGGCATTTGAAGTCGCGGGTTACTGAAAGACTATATCCGGCTGTATCGACTATATCCGGTAAATTGAATTACTTTCCGTGAATAGCACAATCGACGACTGCTCGTCCATTGATTGGATTATTCATTTAGAACAATGTAGAGTTTATTATATAGCAACAGAAATATTAATAATTTACAAGTAGGATTTAATTTACGTCTTTCTCGAATATCATCGATTTTAACGCACGTGTGGAAGATGGGATTTTCATAACCAGATTTTAAGTTTTCGTCACATATCCAGTTATCTTGCATTGAGAATAGATATCCGTGTAATATTTCAGAGTATAGATATATATATTTCAATCACGTTATAGTAAAGTTCATAGAATTATCAAATAACATTAATTATTAATCTGTCTTTTCGAATTAGCCGAAATAGAAGTCAAATAAATATAAAGTTTCAATCAAATTTAAATTTCTAACCTTTTATAAGCTTGTTTTATAATTTTGAACAGTTACGTTCATATCTTCTTCGCCACGAAAACGATAAGTAACGAATACAGTTCTGGAACGATGGCATATCGCGTTCGACAATCGAGAATACATGGTAGCGGGTCAATTTTCAAATGGCGGCACGCGCCGCGCACGCGGCATACGTCCTATTTCACTTTTGACACCGGCGTCGTCACGCGTCGTTCTCTTCGTGTAATTGCAATGCAACGCGAAACACGAGAGTGGGAAGGAGAGCGGGATGCAGAAGAAGAGAGCCGCTGCGACCGAATAGTGATTTACTGCGCGCGGGGAAGCGTAGCCAAATATCGATGTAAACGGTACTGATGCGTTGGAAAACTGGATTTACGCTCTCTAACGGAAGCCGTAAATAAACGCATCGCTCCAAGTGTGTGGACATACGTATATACGTGTCTACGTCGCGATATAAAATGGTCGGTAAATAGGAAAAATCGGTCGATTTCGAGACAATAGCAAACGCGCGAACTGTCACATAAAAGTTCCTGTTTCGGCCCGATAGAGATTCATATTTTTTATATCCGTCAGATAGAGTTATTTTTAAAAAATTATTAGCTTCTGTAAAAATAGCGGTTAATGACGTTTATTCGATAACATGTGATTGACGAGAAAAAAGTTTTAAATACGTTCATACGTGCGGTACCTCTTAAATATGTTGTTGAAAATGAATATTTTTATTTACAGAATATCTTTATTTATAAATGAATTTATTTATTTACATCTTTACCTATCGTAGCGGTGTTAATATTTTAGCGCAGTTTTCGATATTCTGAATGGATTAAGCATTTAAGAATTTATTGATAATGCCGCTTACATGTTCCTCGATAATTTGACAGTCGACTGATTATTTATGTAGTCAGTAATGAATATTTAATTTTCTTATTCCACGAATTTGAGGAAATTTAAATGTTTGAGTTTTATTTTATTAACGTGAAGACTACATTTAATGTCAGTGTGATATGAAAATTATATATAGTTATATTCAACTCTAAATATACGCGGCGGAATATGAAACAATGGTTTGTCTTTGCTCCGCATGTTCCGAGCTAAATGTAAATGTCTGATTTTAATATTATGTTGACATATATATATATATATATATAAAACGCAATCTTCATATTAAATTTATAAAAGCTATTATAAAGACATAAATGGCTCTTGTAAGTTCAGTGGTGAAATGTTTAATCTTTCAGTAACAAATCGTTATAATCTTTATTATTATGAAAGATTAAAAACGAAGAAAAAGTAAATTTTTGCGGCTAATCTTATCAACTTTCACGCCGACGGTGCAATCACAAAAGTCAAGCAGGGCGCCGAAAAAACGTAACAATAAGCTATAGCGTGACAACTTGATTTAACTCTTTCGCTGAGAGACGAGGTAGAGGTCTTTTCGCGAGAAACATGATTTATTGACGCAATTCGGGGCACAATTGCGAATCGCCAGCGGCAAGCTGTCGACTCTCGGTGGTCGCAGCGCTGTGAATCGATGTTGAAGCCGGTCGGTCGGTCGGTCGGTCAGTCGGACGGGCGAATGTCATAAAAAGTCACCGAACGTCGCGTGGTCATGATTCGCGTTAAAGGTTGGATGTGCCGGCACACGGGTAAGAAATTTCGATACGGTAATGGACGATACTGATCGGGCCTGCTGGCGTGTTGTGTGTTTGTATGTGTTGTTATGTGGCCAAAGTCGATAGGCCAGCAGCAACAGCTGCTAGCAATCGTGCCCGGGAATTGGGGTGAGTAACATGGTCGCCTCGATTCTCAAGAGTCCCGCGCCAAGTTGAACCGATATGAAATTTGATAACCTTAGGTCCTCGTCAGAACGTCATTGGGCGAAGGGCATGCCCGCGTTTCTTTGCCGCCCTTCGTAGTCCTTTGCCGATCGCGTTTATCTTCCCTCTCTCGCAGAAGACACACCGATTCCGCGCCAAAATCAATTTCGATAAGTAACCGGCCGCCAATCTTTGCCGAGGCGCTTCTGACCGCGGCATATCACTTTCGAGTGGCCCCTCCGTTACTTCTAAATCGAAGTGGCTTCATAATTTATTTTACGCATTTTGTGAGAGGGGCGATTTTCCCAGGGTGAGGTGAGAAGTAATAGATGAAGATGGTTCTGTATGTATAATCTAATGCGAAAAAATTGGATTCTAATCTACTGACAAGTCACCATTCGTCTCTTCCATATCGCATGAAATGCAAATGTTATCACATATAAATTTTTACAGTATCAATTTTAATAAGATGTGAGAGTTTGGACGCAGATATTCCCAGCTATCAAATGCTCTTTTACATGGTATATTATAATGCGTATTATTATCTATAGTTCTCATGATGAAGCACCGGAATTAATTAAATGAAAAAAGTCGAGTAACCTAGAGAGAGTACGCCGTACCGGGGATAAGCTTTATCCCGCTCGCTGTATGAAAGTGCTTCAGCGATGGTTGCAAAGTTTTTCCCGGGGATAAAGGACCGTAAAAAATTTCATGGGTTTGAGCGGTCGGAGTCCCTATGCACGTTTTAAGCGCTACGCTCTAAAATTCACTTCCAACACTGGCCGTGCTTCTCTTCTCTCTGTTCTTATGACGCTACGCGACGCGATATTACGACCGTGCAAATGAATTTCAAAGGGTGCTCGGTTGCGCAGGATCGTCTAAAGTATGAGACTATCTCTTAATTCAGTTGAAACTTTAGCTAACGTTCTTCCTTTGGTTCCGCGATCGATCGAGAAGTCCGGATATTGTCGCGAGAATACAAACGCGGCAATATGTGTCAATCTCGTCAGTAATATATTATGTTGTACAATTAGGGCAGTTGGGATCATTAGTAATGCCACGTATCAACAGTTAGCACAGCTACATACAAGTAATGCAAATGTTAGATTATATCCTGAATATTCTATAAAATTATTTGAAATATTTATATATCTTGATGAAATGATATATACTTAAACATTTTATATGATATTGATGAAATACTGATTTTCTATACTGATTTTTAGTTAAGAAATTGAAGAAAGAGAGATATCAAAGAATTTTTTCTTGATACATGATATAATTAGTCTCCATTGATAATGGATGTTGAATGCGATTCTAGATTTACGCGAATACTTTTCTTAAACATCTGCCGGTCTACGCTACTGCTATTTGCAGAACGGCAGGATTTGTTACGGCTAATATCGATCGGAATATTTCGCTAGATGAATTGCCTCGATGAATCGACAGCTAACGTATTCGCCGTTTCGTCGCTTCTCGCAAGCTTTCTAATCGCTCCCCGTGGTCCGTTCGCAAACGGTACTACGAACCTTACCATACGAAGTTAACCCAGATATTCGGTTTATTCTAATACGAGATTCTGAACACGGCTCGAAGAATGCATAAGATATAAAGCTTTGCGAGAGAGTTCCCCGAAGCCTTGATACTCGGGCTCTGCCGACGCTGAATAGGAACCTCTAAGTGCCAGGGGTAAATTTCCTCCTGGTGGCCGTATCGCTCAGCAGCGACGATGAAAATCGCATGGCGGCGCTCGATGCAATATTTATCGTCATCGCGAAACGCGAACGTTTTCCATTTGCAAGCACGCCCCCGAGAAATAGATGCTCGCTCGAGTGTGCACTTTGTCCAGTCGATACCCCGCATGTTTCCTCAATATAATGCACGGTGTATATGCGGCGCTTTTTATTTAATTTTTGAGATTTCCTACACAGATTTCCCACGATTATAATCGAAACTTCACGTCTGAGTATCATTAGATAGATTGTTCCAAATGTTTTTACGTGATTTATTGTACGCGAGAAATTTATCGCAGATAATTAAGAAAGAACATGTAATTTTAAAGATTTGTTTCAAGGAATATTTTTGAGATTTGAAAAAGGAATTATTTTATGGTTCTTTTTCTCGACATATCTCGTTGAATAACAATTTCTATCTAGTTTTTCTTGCCATTGTAAACATTCTCTTGATTCAGTTTTTTATTCCATAAAACGAGCCGAGGGGTTGAAAATGATGGTTGGACTGAAATATTGCACCGTCAGTTTAAATATCTGGCCACGTCGCAATGAAGCTTTATCCACTGGCCCTAACTCGCTCCATATTTCCCAGTTGGTCCATCATATAACTTCTATCTCGCGCGCGCGCGCGCGCGACCATTTTCCTTCCGCCGAGCAACGTCGCACGCGTTTTGCAACGTTTTATTAAATCGTTTTATCCACACACGTGTCTGAGCGATTGCGATCAGCGAATTCGACACCAGTTTTGCAAAAATCCCGAGAGGGAGCGTCGGCGTGCCGCTACCCGGCGGCGATTTGCCGTTCAATTTCGTGATCCCCGCAAATTTCCATCGTTTATATTTCCGTAAAATCCTCGATATCCTTGCCGCTCTGCAATACTTCGAAAGTTTCAACCGATGGCGACACGCACAGCCAGGTGTACGCGCCACTGCGTGGAACATCGCAAAAAATAAATATGAGTGGAATTAGAACGAGGGCGCGACGAGGGTGCGACAAAAGGGGATCGCAATAAGCTCTCGTCGTCCCTCGTAACCGTGGTTATCGAAATAAATAGCGTACGAATAAAGCGAAACCAAATCCTTCGCTCGCCTGTACGGTTTTTATACCGGCCGCGCCGCGACGGGTTCGGTAAAAAGGCCACGGGTGAGGATCCGGGCAAATCCATTGTTGTAATCTCTGTTTAATTACATTGTCCGGCTCAATGAATAGCCCCGCCACCGCCGCTGCTGCTGCCGCCGCTACTGCCAGCTGCTTTGTTTTCGTTTCGCGGTTTTACAGATTTGCGTGTCCCGTATGCTACACTAAACACCCGCGCTTATTTTTCGGCTACTGCGGCTTATCATAATTCATATTCGGCCATTTCGGCATCGCGCCCGTCGGATCGATCGGAAAATTAGCGCTACGACGTATTATCGGTCGATGTAACGATATGCCATTTCGGGATTACTCCGGTTGCACGTGTATATACCTATCTACCCCATGCCCGATTACGAATCGACGCGCGTGTACATTCGAATGCAATAATTCCCCCACGCTTCGGATGCACTCGACTCGTCCTCGCGTGGTATATTCGCTTCGATCGAATTAATACACCCGAGTATACGTGCACGAGCCCGCATTGTTACACCGCAATAATGATAATCTTCTCACGAAATACAACTCGCGGTCGAAAAAATCCGTCTGACTTGGCGATGCGTTACGTCGATGCAACCAACCGTCGCGCCGTCAGAATATTGGAAGAGGGTTCGGTAGAAAACGAGGATCTCCGAGAGAAGGAAAAGAAGAGACAAAAAAGGAAGAAGGATAGGCGAAAGATCTGACCCGCGAAGAAACAGCATGCATAATATAACAGAACCGGCCGGCTCTCGCGATACATCACTTGCTACAGCCACGAAGAGAAAAGATACTTTATCCTTTCGCGATGACGTTGTATGGCGATCCACGACAGGAAAACGCCTCGAGGGGACGGTCTCGCTCGTCCTTTCGTCATATTCCTTTTTTGTGTGATGTCAACGCGACATGAAGTGTCGCACCTGCGGGAACATTTTGCTTGTTTAATCTCAGCGTCGTGTCACCGATGAAATTAAAGTCCTTTTAAGTCTTTTAACGGGATTTTGAATAGCGCTTCAGGTATTCGTATAAATGACGAATACAGTTTTGCTGTCCGATCGATTTCAACATTCCTGACTTTAGATATTTCGCTGTGCGCTTGTTAAGCATGAGTATCGTCGAACATTCTGTATGGATTTGATTCGGGATCCATTCGGGTTCATCATGCTCCTTCGCGAAATTAGTTGCAGTCGCGCGTTTCTTCGATTTATACGTCAAAGGCGAACGGTAATGCATGTCCGTGACGTGTAAACAGCGAAAGGGATAGAACGTAGGATATAGAGACGGATGAGGGGGGAATGGAGGGAATACTGCGAAACTCGAGCAATTAGAACTAGTAAAGGCCGAGTATTCAACGAAACTGCGCTTAAACTTGCTCCTCTTCGTCCCCGTTGATTACATTGGGGCCACCGAGGGAGATGAGTGGTGTACCTCTGCCAAGATCGTAATTAGCGTATCAGAAATTTTAGCATCGTCCTAAATGAAAATATCGAGATATTATGTAAACGTGCTGTAATAGTAAACAGGTGATATCGTTACTTGCTGCTTTCCTAGTGTCTCTCTGAATCTATTTAGAAAATAAATACTATCAGTCGTGTACGACAAGTATCGAAACAAAAATAAAATTCGATTTTATCGCGCCCAATTATGTGTAGTAATCATCAGAAATTTAACGACAAGTGCTTCCCTCGAATATAAAGATGCCACGGAAAATTATACATTTTCGTTTAGTAAAATTATTAATGAATTAATTAAGAATTTTTTATCAGAGGAAGATAAAACAGTAAAGAACATCCTAAGAAATAAGGATAAAGATATTGTGAAAATTAAATGACGTAGAGAGATTTTATTTTCTAGTAATTAAATTGAGGAAATTAGAGAGCAAATTCCAGAGCGCCCAAAGGCAGTATTATTGTAAACCTCTGTCTTTTCTCTGTATCGTATATCACACTTGCGCAAACTGTGGTAGCAGTAACCGGGCGCGGATTGTCCGAATAACATTACCGAAATGTTTATGTGGGAGAGAAAAAGCCAGAAACGTATGCTCGCGAGGTGCGGACGCGCATGCCGAGCCAAGTTTGCAATTAAAATTCCGCCACGGTGATGTGCACGAACGCGAAATTTATCGTGCTCGCGCTCGCGCGCCAAGCCTTTACGCGCTGATCTGCTTTATGGGGCGATATTCAGGTCGGTACTTATATTCACGGTATTATCCTGAATAACCATCGTACAATGCAAGAACGAATGACGGAAATCCGCGACGGCGAAACGTACATTCGGATGCGAAAGTTGTTGGAGGATCGCGCGGCGTAAGTACCACGCGGCTTTGGGTCACTTACGTCGCGGTAAATTGTACCATTTATTACATGCAACGACTGCCCATTTCCGTAACACTCGGAGCGGTTGACGTGACGCACGACTTTACAGCATCTGTTTGCATTACATAGAAATGCCTCTTGGACAGCATTTTAACGAACCATCGTTACTTATAGCCATTTCTTCAGGAACAATGAGAATTGGGGGGAAAAACGAGAAGAATTTAATTAACATTAAACGTTAAATTTTACAAACTATATCTTTTGAAATTGTATAACAAACATAGAATATAAGACTCGGCTATCAATTTACATCTTTGAGAGTTAGTGTAATGCCAGGAACATCCATTCTGAAATGGTTGAAGAGCTCGTAGATGAAATTTGCCGCGTTCATTGCCGTAACATTCTACATACTTCGGCTTAAACTTGGATACGAAAATACATAGTCAAATCCGCGCGTCAGATGCTGCAATACGACGCTGTGTATCGTTGATCTAGTTTGCGCCGTGAAGTCTGTACTGAGTAGATAGTTAGGCGTTGCTAGATGCAGAAGGTGAAAGAGCATCGGATAATACGGATAACCGAAAATCCAGAAGCTCTGTCTCTGGATGAGGCTTAGACGTTGCTACGTGCGCATGCGATAGCACGCAATCATCCGAGTTAGGTTGCAATAAATTATACGCACGCTATCTTAATTAGCAAGCGTGTAACACTCGTGCTGAAATGTCCGTAATAAATTATGTAGAATCTGCGCTTACGTATTAAAAAGTAATGAAATAGTGAAAAATATATTCAAATGTTCTACTACACGAATGAAAGGAACAGAAATATTTAAAAACTAGATACAGATCTGAAAATTATTTTTTTAGACCAGCAATGTAATTATTTAGCGCACTCAAACTGATTGCTAGAATGTCAAAATTTTTTGCAGCATTATCATTATACATAATTTATGACTGGTGCAATAAATTATTTTCAAATCTGTAGCTAGTTAAATTTTTAAACTTCAGTGAAACAATCTTCTTTTCATGCGCATAAGTACTGAATATATTTTCGTAAATCTTTTATATATGTAAATCTTATTAGAAATGATTCTACACCGTAGTCAAAAATTGATATTCTTCTGATTAAATAACGCATTTTTTTAGATTTTATTGAAACCAAAAATTTTCTTACTGCATAAATGTGTCATAAAAATTGCTTGAAGCTTGAAATTTAGTGCATCGGTTATTAAGAAATTAACGTGCAACTCTGCGATTTACTCCTTAACTTTTCTTTAGCTACGTCAATTGCAAGCACCAATGTATATCCATGCAATCGAATTCATCGCACGTTTAAACGCGTCCTTTACACGGCGATCTAGTTTATGGAGTGATAGCCTAGCTAGTAGTTAGCCAATGCATTAAGCAGGATAAGCGTCATAATGCAACGTGGATAACTGAAACCCGACGCAGCGGTCCAGTATTCTCTCGGATGGGAAAAGTCGTTGCACTGTATACGTACTTGCGTACCTGCCCGCTTGACTGCTTGCCTGCGTGACACGCACACACTACCGCGTTCGTGCTGCCGCCACCCGCCCTACGTGCGTCGTGATAAATTATACCGTTTATTACGGCACGATATCAGACCATCCACCCCCCTTGGTAAACCTGTGTACACGTTGAACGCTACCAATGTATCGCGTGAATTTATGGTAGCGCCGATACCACGGTTACGGTAACCTACTTGCGGAAACATAATGCCTATTACGAGTGGCTTTTGTAGTATATTTTTTTTCTACACGATTATTATAGTTGTTATTGATGTGTCTGATAATAATGAAAAATAAGGAAAAATTTCTTCAAGGGTTTCTAAAATTTATAAAAAGTTTGTCAAAGTCAAAAGAAGATTTCAGTGTTCTCTTCACACGCATTTATTCAAGTTAATTGCAGTAAAATTTTGTACAAACAGTCATTGCAAAAGGTGTCAACGGTAATACAACTGTCGGTAGAAACGATTTAATATCCCCGTCGCTGTGGAATCCTTACCGTCCCGAGTTGCGAAGATTAGAGGGTAGTACGGGGAGTTGGAACAATCTTCGTCATGGCAGTAATGTTGTGGAAATAAGGGTGTAGGTCGTCGCTGTGCGACACTTGCTCGCAGTTGCGAGCATGACGGAATCGCATAAAGCACAGTGGCAATGTGCCAGTACAACGCGACTGGAATGTCACGTACGCGGAACTGTGCGGAGCTTTCTTACCAGGATTCGCACTGCCTCGCTTATTCCCGCGGGTAAACCACTTTAGCGGGGAGAAAGGGGGAGGGAGAGAGAGAGAGAGAGAGAAAGAAAGAGAAAAAGAGATGAGTCGCCGCGCGCGTGCATGAATCGTAAATGTCTTTCGCGCCACTGCTGCAGGTTATTCCGTTTATCGTGCACAAATATCGCGAGCCCTGAAGATAAATTTATTCTCATCCGGGAAGCATGCTCGACTGTTCGAACAATGTTATTGGCCGATTTGCCGTGCAACTCGCGGGATAAATAGTTGTTTCCGATATAGGAGGCTGATGGCCCTGACCCCCGTATACGATATGTATTATTTTCGAACCACGCAACATTATTTGGCAATGTTAATGTTTCATTTGCTTTGTTCTATACGTTATCACATACATTTATCGTTATATGCAGATATTTAAATATTATAATTGTTCCAAAATCCTGCAAAACATATTCCCGATCAATTCTTCCAACAGCTTTGGCTTTATGTAATTTTCATTACATAATGTTTACGTAACTTTTATAAATCCTTTGGTTGATTAATATTTCGAAACTCATTTGTTTATGATTTGAAGCGAAGAATCCGTCCATATAAAATTATAGTATAATATTGCGCAACAATAAGATAAAGTAAAATTTGATGCTATTGAGGCATGAAAAATTATTCAATGCGAGATAAGACGCCGCGAAGTAGAAATGTATGGAAATATTACGCTAACCGAGTTGAACTTACGTAGTCGTTTTATGCAAGCACGCTCTATTTCACTGTATTGGAAATCGAAGAATCGCAGTTACCGGCAAGGAACGAGCTGCAGAAATGAAACCTCGATTCGAGCGACGCCGAAGGAAACGGAGGTGACGCTTAATTGCAAGGTTTCGCTTGTTTGCAGCCGTTCATTGTTTTAAACGTCGCAAGAAGTTATAGCCCTTTTATCCGCCATTTCAAACCGTCTTACGTAAAGAATTTGAAAAGCCATCATCGAAATCCTCTGCAGTGACCGCAATAGGTTTGATTTTATCGTGATAATATCCGCATACAGCGAAATAACAAATTCTCTCTACACGATGCAACGAGTAAAAAATTTATTCTCTCTAAAAATTTTCATCTTTATTGCCTCAGTGAAAATATATTGTGTAACATTATGATGTTATCAAAAATCAAGCATTTTATGCATCTTGTATTTTATCTGGTCGCAGGATAGAAGCAGGATGTTTCGAATGTTCGCAGCAGAGATACATTTTGTTAAGGTGAATTACATTAGAGTACGTACAAGGAAAACGCGAGCCGCGGAGCCGAAATCTCTGCGCTTGTCGTGCGCGCATTGCCAGCTTTTACGCCGGCCAGATTGTGAACCGTATAATACGGGGTTAGGGTGAGAATGTTACACGAAATGGAAATTGTACGCTGTTTACGAAGGACGCACGCCTGGAATATTATTCCGCTTGCACTCCGATAAAACAGCGGGACGCTTTTACTGCGCCGGATAAATATTCGGGCCAAATTAAAAGCACTATTTTATCACGAAGACATGCCGGGCACGCTCAACTAGGCCGAAACGTCATAATTTGCCGAATACACTCATTCCCGGATTTACGTGCTACCTTTTTCGTACGATTTCGCTTTTATGCGGTGAAAAATCCCTCGGGTAAATATCCGGAATATTGGTCATCTCACGGGCTTTTTTGAAAATGAATATGTACTATCTGTACCGCAGAATTCGAAAAATCATTCTAAAAATTCCTATCAGAGGTAGGGGTTGACTAAATAAAACGTTATTATTAATATTGTCTGATATTTAATCAAATACTAGCTCTTTGTGTGCATTAAAAGAACTGCACCGTTGACAACAGATTTTGAGTGAAAGAAGCAGGCAAAGTCGACGAACCGGTGAAGGTAACTTTGTAACTAACGGCGGATAATCTATTTCGAAAGAGACTAGGGTGGGGAATTCTCGGTTAGACGGTTCGGTAACTAGTAGAAAGGCGTATGTGTAGGTGGGGATAATCCTGTCGTCGCAGAGACACGGATATCCGAGGGCGAAGGAGACGACGAGAGCTGCCAGAGCCCACGCCTCGCCGTCAAAGGGATATTCTTTTTTCTTTTTCCTTTTTTTTTACATCCGCCTGTAGCTCGTTGCAATATAGCGAGCACTTCAGGATATATTGCCTCGCTCGCGTTGAAAGAGAGACCATCGAATCGTATCGCGTTCTTCGTTGGTGAGCAAGAAAACGCGTACGGGATATATGTCGACATGTAGCCCGGACGAAAATGTTTGCGCAGCCGGCAATTAATAACGCCGATGGAATAAATGCACATGTGGCGGCAACCGCGGCGGCGGCGGCGGCGGCGGCAGTGGCAGCAGTGGCGGGGCATTTCGGTTGTCGCCCGTTCCGCGCCGCAAATGCTGGCGAAAGACGACTTCTTTTCGGACGAAATTTATTTCGCCGCTAAATCGGCTTGTTTACCTCAAAGGCGGCCGGGAAATTGCGCCTCAGCTGGAAACGCCAGTAACTGGATGCTATTTCCCGTGTCTGTAATTTCCCCCGGTTATTACGACCCCTTGACTACGGCGAGGACGGGATAAAAGAAGATTTTGCAAATTTATGACTTTCAATCAAGGCTATTATTAGCAACAGCAGAGAGGGAGTCAGCAACCGGCCGTGTAAAATGGACTGAATTGATTGCGTCTTAAAAGTTGTGCGGAGGTAACGTCATTTGCTCCGCGTAAAAGGCGTTTCCGCGCTTTTATAAATAGAAAAAGCGAACGGGAAATATCGAAAGTAGTCCCGGCGCAATTATACTCCGCTTGTGCTACCGTAGCGATTGGCCATCAAATTTTGTTTAAATTTACCTTTCGCTGCGAAAGACTAGGCTAAAATGCATTCTCACGTTGACCTGCGAATTAATTTATTGTCCAATGATATGCTGAAAGTTTCACGAGTTTACATCAACTAGAACTGTCATGCTAGAAGTAACGCGCTTAGCTGCCACTTTCTAGACAGGTAATAAATGATCACAAGTTACCCCTCGTCAGCGTTAGTATAGCAAATTCAATGGACCATATGCGTTGGGATTCTGTCTTGACATATTATCTAAATGTCCGGAGCTATGTTTAATGTCGTAAACTAAATTATTTGAAACAAATAAATTTAGACACATCTCGCTGTATAGATGGTAAGATTTATGCGATTTATGCGATTAGCGGACTCAGGAGCAGCACAGTGGAAAAGCACTTGAGCTATCTAATAATGGAGTTACTACATCAATATTTTGCGAAGGCAAATTACTTGTCCCATCCCTCCCCCTCTCTTTCTCTCGTGCATTCTTTATTAGATAAATAGACGCGAGTGTTTCCGAGAGATACCACACAGTGTCAGGTGAAAAGATCCCCATTTGAGAGTCTTTGCAGACGTGGCCAGGCATCGAACGAGGTCGTCTGACTATTGTTGCAGTTTTCGAGGTAAAAATACGTTTTTGTACATATGCCCCATTCCTCACGAAAGAATGTCCTATTCACGCGCCTATCGCGTCTCTGTCGCGATTCCTATCTTTCTAGCTCGTATTTCGCTATCTTGCCATTCCTTTTATCATTCTACACGCGCTTTACCCGCGCGTTTTCCGTCACTGATAGTCGTGTTGGACTTTGACGAATGACTTTATTCGTTTTTCATCTCGATCACATGGTCATCCTCCAGAATGTGCCCTCTCGTTCTCTTTTTAAGCCTTTCTCTCTCTCTCTTTCTCTTCCTACCTCGTTTCAGTTCGACCCATACTGCTCAGTCCTTTATCGCTTTCGCGGTTGTTATCTGCATCTTCCTTTCGTTTCATGTTTACTCTAGCGCACGCGGATAACGTGAAGATTGAAAATGTTGATTCACTGAACGAACCGTTATCACCCCTTTCCCCTATTATCGGCCTGCTATACAGCTGTTTACAGGTTGATAAAATGTCGCTGATTATCGCAGCTTGACAGATGCCATTTACTATGTGGTCGCTTAAAAGTAAAATCGCAAGATCGGTCTGCTCTTTCATGTCGCGTTAACCTCGATCAGTCAATTTGCGCGGATAACTAAATCGCGGGTAAAGGAGTCTCTCCCCCTTTTTTTTCGTATAGCGACAACGTGTACGCGCTTTCGTGTTTCAGACTATTAAGATGCTTTCGATAACGCGCTGCATATGCCCGCGTGCCGAGAAATCATTGCGTCGTCCCATTTACTCGACAATCTCAATTACACCACTTGATCTTACCTTACTGTCGCCAAGGATTTAATGTCACCTCTCTTGGCGTGCAGGACGACCAAGGGCTCGAATTATCGCGGGTGTTACAATTGTCCCTTGTTACAATTGACCCCAAGCTTCCCTACACGTAACCGCAATTTCGAGCCCGAGCAACGACATAAATTCCAATCGGGCTTTGTCGCTAAATGCACGACTCGTTCGTTCTTTAGAATCCCGCGATAGGTGGCTCTTCTCAAATGATATCCTTTATCCTCGTCTCCTCTACCAACTTCGACTTACGTATAGATCTACCACAGCTATTACTACATCGATCCATTCGCGGACGATGATTGCGGCTCTCAAAGTCGCGAAAGCTCGTAGCTTTGTGCGCTCTGGGTCCTTTCTTTCGCGCGCGACAAAAGCTAACGCGATTGTAAAGTTTCCAGTACGCGAACGATCATGCGACAATCTGAAACCGGCACAGTCGTCGGAAGTTTGCGAGAAGCGTTTAATTCAATCATTCCATTGCCTCTCTCAAAGAGATTACTTAGAAATATTTTACGCATTTAATCATTAAACGTTGCTAGAAATTACAACGAATCCGTACTAGATTTGAAGGTATTTATTTTAAAAATAATTCGCAAATTCGCTTTTGAAAGCCGTAGCGTTTCGAAATCAGTGCGTTTATTCTTACTAACAATATGTATAGTTGTAACGATTTCGAATTGGATTTACGTCACTTTCAAACTAAATCATTATAATCGCTTTCCCTCGCGCAAGCCGAGAATTTACAAGGTTGCATTGTTTCGAATATATATTTCCTAGTTTGCACATGGGAAATAATTCCGTTTCACCACTGCCTCAATAACGTAACCGTACTTCAAACATATCTTTACACACATGCATATATTATCCAAGCATAAATATTAGATCGGTTGAGCGGTTTTACTCCTGGGGATAGCCCACCTTGTTTGTAGTTGGACGGTTCCTCCAAGTAGTATATGCTAGTTGTACATACTTTAGGTATGTATTACTCATCTAGATCTCTCCCTCCCTCTTTCCCCTTATGCATAAAACATTGCTTCATCGTAAGCACTAATTAATATTATCGATTATGCGCAACGAAGCGTAGCGGGTATGTTACAAAATATCGTAATCTTAAGCTTTTATAATAAATAGTATAAAAACTCTATTTGAACCTATTACATTTAATTACAGAATTTATTTTAGATGCATTTAATTCACTTTTTTTATTACAAATTTTTAGTAAATTTTCGTGAGTTTACTTGATCAAAAATATCTCAGTTCCAATTTAAATGCTACTTTTTGTCCTGTGCTTTGATATTGGATTTCCGAATTTCGTATCTACAACAAACAGTCGTTACATTAAATCTAAAGGCAACAATGCATCACCAATCTCTAATGAGACTGATTTTGAAACGATCGCTCCATTGGCGATCTATTCGGAATGTCGCGTTCGTTTGTTACCGGCCACTAGCTTTTACAGCATATATTCACTGCATTCCATCCAGTAGTTTTCCCTTCCTCTCGGAGAATTAATGCTTCCATTCATTCCTGGAATTTCAGGTAATGAGAGATATTTCTCTCTCTGCCGCCCTACTCTTCTTCCACCTTCTCATCCCCCTCCTCTCTCTCTCTCTCTCTACAATTTTCTCTATATTTCTCCGTTTCCCCGATCTTTCTCATTTCTTTCTCCATAACCTACCTTCCTACCTGTTCTCTATAATATAACGCAATATTACGAAGCATCGTGAAACCATTATTATGTACCGATAATATTGTTTCACCAAAATTTTTTTTAAATACTACTCTGATATTTGATTTCGATTTTACTCCGAAGAAGTTTTACAAATGAGTCACACCAACGCGAATTTCGCACAAATTATTACTTTGTGATTTATTAACTTTTATAATTGATAAAAAAGGAATTACCAAGGAATTTACATAATTAAATAAAGCGAAATCGTAATTTAATTTAAATGCAAACGTAACTATGTAAAGATGCAGGTTTATGTTACATGTTATATCGCTTGTAAACGTTAAGGAGAATAGTTTGGTTGTAACTACCACGCCTTCTACACTCGTGAAATGTGGAAAATGACCAAAAGTTAGATTACAGCAAACAAAGCCAAGCAATTTATTTGGAAGTTATTCCGCAATATCGCGAACACATTTTTCGAAGTAGTGATGAAGTTAATAATTCAATGCGCGCAAAGTTACACATCGTTTCGATAGAAACGCAGTTACGCGAAATGCAAATTCAAGATCGAACAATTATACTTTTGTATCGAACGATCGTCGAACGTATTTTCGAGGAAGTAATAATTTGTTTGTTGGTATCAGGTCGTTTGTACACGCTAATTGGTACGGTATAAACGGAGAAGAATTCGTTTTATGAATGCCGCGAGAAACACGTACACGATTTTTGGAACATCGTACCTCGTACGAGATGTCATTAAAATAACCGCTCGTTGTAGCGAACATGAGAGGGATGAGAGATCGAAACGCAGAAGAGAGAAAAAGAATACGATTTAACAATGATAATGAGTGATTTTCCGTCACGTTGACCGAACGAAGGTGCGGAAAAATACATTCTCGCACATTCGGGCTACAGGCGGCTTTGTGTGCACGCTAGAAAGTTACGCATGGCCGAGTCTTTAGCAAGAGTAACGAGGAGACAGTATGGAAAACCGCGCGGCATGTACATTGCCGCGAGACGATATTACACAGCGCGACCCCGTTTCATTTATTTGCTCTCTGAATAGCTGTGTCTGCATGGGCGAATACTCGTCACGCGTGCGGATTTTCGTGTGTGCGTATGCAGTGTACTTGCGCACGTCGCATTCCGATACGTATTGTCTTACTGTTCGCGGATTAACATTGCATTAGCGTGAGCGCGATTACGCCATGGGACTAATGGGAGCTGTTTTCATGGTTTTGTGTTTTATTTTTTAAAAAGTTGCGGACAATCTATACACATGTAATATAATTAACGCGTCCCGACGTGAATGTTGAAAGTACCACTGAATGCGAAAAGTGCAACGCGAAATTGTGTCGCTGTGCGAAGACAATAAAATTAAGACGATATAAATGCAAATGCGCTGTTAGCCGACGGAAACAAAAATGCATGCCGAATGTCGAGAGTGGTCGAGCCGAGACTCTGGGACCGATTAGCTCTTTTCGACGAGAGAGAAAGAGAGAGGGAGAGGAGGGAGTAGGACGCCCGAGGGATGCTTTTTAACGAGGCGCTCCTCCACTTCCTACACGTAGCATCTATCATCATTAAGGAGCGCGGCACAATTTGGTTTAATTTACTCTTAATTTAATTCAATACCAACTGTCATGATGCGATAATACAGCCGTTGATGAGTGGGGAGGGGAGAAGGAGGGAAGAGGAAAGGTACAAGCGAGGAATCGACTGAGGGAAAACGGTTACATCTGGAACGTACACAAACAAGGACTTCCACTTTTATCGTTTTATAAACGAGTTTAACGTCACAATTTTCTTTATTGCCCGAACCGCGAAGCAGCATGTCGCTGAAAAGTGCAGTTCGTTCGATGTAAGACAAGTGCAGCCGTGGAACTGTTCGCGACGATAGAAATGAAAATACGCGGAGATTAAAATACACGCTCCAGTTCTTGCGTTTACTCTACACGCGTAGATTGTATACGAATCTCTATCCGAGTCTCTCAATATCGTCCCCTCTGATAAACATTCTTTCGCTTCGGAATAAACCGACGTGTGGTTCTCTTCGGAATCATAACATTCGGCGATCTGCGTTATTTATTGTAAATAAAAAGAAAAGAATAAACCGACTGGATAAACAAAATATAAATGAACTGCGAAACTTATTACTCTTTCACGGTTATCACAGTTCAATCCTGTTTTACATCATTTTGAGTGATTTGGATAAAATATGAAGATCGATATCGAAAAAAAGAATCTCTCTCTCGTCGATTTCCTGCTAAATTTTAGAAAGCAGTATATCGACTAAAGAATATTCTTTTGTGATAAAACGACAGAATCGTTTCGATTGGAAGATTTCTTGCAAGCAGAGTATATGGAATCACATAATTATTTACGGTGTAGGAGAATCGGTTTCAATCGGTTAACGTGATTCTTTCTATAGAGAAATGGTCCTGCGCGAGATCGTTAGGGAAACTTATTACTATTCCGGAAGCGGTACGGAATTTATGTCCGGCGCGGTTAGTCTCCGTGAAATTTTCACTTATCCCGCTCGTCTGCACCGTATCTTTTATCCCGAAGGACAAATTGGATAGTCCGACGAAAGGGTACGACAGGGAGGGGAGGAAGGGGGAGAGAGAGAGAGACAGAGAGAACTCTATCCAATTTGCAATGCACAGGAGCGGCCATGCTTGCTCTGCCGCCGTCTAGCACACGCATTACGTACTCGCGTTTGTGCCAGCCTTGATAATAACTTCGTGTCACTCGTGCGTTTTTTTTTCTTTGTCAATGAGAGAATTGGCCCACGTTCTATTTATATTCAAAAAAACTCACGACTATTTCGTCTCGCTTCGTTACGAGTCGCGACACGGTCATTTCATCCTTTCGCGAAATTTTTTCTTTATAACGAATATTTCAAAAAAAATTCGCGACAGTTCCGGAGAAACGTAAATTGTTGGTGCTCTTCTTGCTCTGTACAGATAGAAAACAAATTGTCAATCTGGCTACTCGGCAGAAAAAAATGGACTCTTTTTTTTCCGTCAGTCCAACCGGCGACGCGTGAACGTATTAACGCGGTCGCTTAGAGGGAAGGAAAAAAAAACAAACAAGCGAGCAACATGCATTTGGACAGCGTTGGGAGTAGTACGGGAATGGATATTAACAGGGCGCAACGAGTTTACGTTTCCCGCGTAGCGTATTCGAGCGTAGCAATCGCGTTTCTTCTTAATTCGTCGTAATAAAGAGAATTTTCCATTAAATCCACCGCCGCGTACGCAATTCAACTGCGCGGCGACGACACGTACACAGCACGTAACGGCACGTCAGGCACACTAAAAGGCACGGAAAGTATGCGCACGTGGAAGGAACTACTGCATCTGCTCGCCGCGTCCGGGATGCAGGCGTGCAGATTTACGGAGAGGCCGTTGGCAGAGTGACCCGAATATGTACGAAGTGATGCATTACGCGGCTGCTACTGGCGTATTATGAATTTTCAGCTTTTATTACGACGCGTGTATCCCCGGCGACGCCGTCATGAGCGTCGGGACACACTGCCGACGACGTTTAATCCATTTCGAATTCCGGTGGCCCTCTCTACAAAAGGCGAAGACAGAACAATCGCGCGCGCGAGGCAAATGTTAGCGGAAGCACAAGCGACGTGAGATAATGGAACTTCCTGCAGTTATATCAGACATAATTCCCCGCCGCACGAGATGTCTGATGTTTTAACGTTTGAAAAAATACGGAGAACTGACTTGAGCGAAGGAAAATTCTTAGGATAAAACAAAATTTTTCTTTATTACAACCGCTTTGAGAAAAAAAGAGATATATATTTTAATTATACGTTTAATTTATAATTATTTACAAAGGGGGTACATAAAATACAGTTTTAACTTTATACAGGCAGTGTAATACATATGTATAAGTCGAGGAAAAATGTGTTCATAAGTACACTTTTTTAATCGCGTCACGATCTAAATGCTATCGAGTATAACGTGAAATTATGTTGGACGTTAGTTGCGCACACAGCACGTGCGCTCATTCGCCGTTCCGGTGATCTCGATATCATCATTTCGCGACAAAGCAACGACACACGCGAACTGCGAATTCATTCAACGCTCAAAGTAGTTGGTGTGCGTTGCATATAATTATTCAATATTCGTGTGCCCCTGAAGAGCAACGGCCGCGCTGAGCCTTTATCGCAGATATCTCACGTTTCTTATCCCGTTAAATTGCGATCGATTTGCAAACGCATCGCGGTGTAGTCCGTTACTGTTTGCAAGACACAAATACACGCCCGTTCAATTAGTATCGTTTTCGCTAATGGCGTCATACTGTGTGGCGAGAATGATGATGGAAGAGAGAATTTTGATCGCACGTCTTGGCGAAGAAACTGAAACTGCACATGAATAATCATGAACGCTCCGTCCAGTGAGTCGACGGGACCAACAACGATCGAAAGCGCGCGCGCGCGAGCAGAGTCCAAATATATTTACATATTTTTCATCGCGCTGGCGTTACTCGACCAATTCGCTCGGGAGTGGCTTTACTCGCATCGGTTATACGCGTGAGATACTTGAGAGATCGGGAAAATAAATAGTCTGCAGTCTGCGTAAAATAAATATTTTATTTACCGGGTTTAGTTTATTTTTCGTATTCTTTTTTTTTTTATTGGTTTGCAAGTGCAACAATCAAAACTGTGACTTATCTGCAAAATTGTCGCGGGTTTTAATTGCTTTTAGTAGCTAGACCGACTAATAAATAAATTATTAACGTTTCTGAACATTGCTGACAGTTTTCTTCGCTAGTTTTCTTATTTAATGCTTAAAGCACAGGCGCAGATATATATAGCGAGGTATTTCCTAAGAGTGGAATTCTATACAATGCTGCGTTTGACCACCGCCTGTTCTCCGTCTACTTCCTCGCGACATGATTACTGCTTTCCGCAAAGCATTCAGGGAACACTTTCATCTCTCGGTCTCTTTTAGACTGGGTAAGAATTTGTACTCGCCCTTTGGTTGGGACTTAAGAGCGTCATTCAATGTAGATCCCGATTTCCACAGTCACGTCCAGCAATCCTTATAAAGTGAGCGAAGTCGGGAATACTTTCTAGATAATCTTCCTTGCGACATGAAGTTTACTCTTCCGCTCCGAAAGTTCTCAAAATTTCTTTGACAGTGTTAGTATTTGGTTATTTTCAATCTGAAGTACATAGAAAGTGTTTCTTTAACTTTCTTCAAGTTGCCAAGGATTCTTTAGTCACAAAACAGAATGTATTTTTCAAATCGAAGTGGTATAGGAAGATGGCAATTCTACTAATAATTTTCAAAGTTATGGCTTCAGTATCGTCGATGGATGTTCCTTTTCAATTGTACCGAGGAATCTATCTGTCTATTGTCGACGGAATATCCCGTACCGATGGTGTACTCCGTGTATTCCATGCGTTCATGTGCACATAAACAGCGATATATCCAACAAAAGGGTGGTGTGGGTCGCTTTGCTTCTCTTGGTCCTCTTCGCTATCGTGGAAGGAAGGCAGCGGCAGTGTGGAGGATGAGAAGGAACGGGAGAAGGAAAAGGAGGCGGTAGGTCGGAGGACTACTCTGTTTGCTAATTACTCGGCGTCGGCACATTTGCATCCACGTTCGCGCCAGCCCTCGGTTGGTGGCGTTAACCTTCTCATTAAACGTAATTGTTTGCAATAATTTGATGCCACCTGTCTCCCTCCGGCCGTTACTACAGCAGGCAACTTCTACACTAAGTCTCTCCGCTTCGCTACCTTCCTGACTGTTGCATCGCCGTGACTGTCTTCTGGTTCTCCATCATTGCCGTATATGTGTGCCCGACCTTCTCGCGCGTTTAGCTTGGTGGACCGCCAGTGCATATTTGCCGAGGCGCGAATACACATACGAGAGAAATTCTGATTGCACAGTACCTCCTCGAAGACGTTGCCGCGGTATCACGCGGAAGTCATGACATGTCCGCCATAACGTTTTGCATCCGTTATGCTCGATATATTACATCTCAGTAAATTGAAACATATACATGTATATATTTTGTAAATGATATTTGCCAATGGCGATATATAAAACTCGATAGCTATAAAAATTCCGTGAATTCCATTTATTTAATTAATAATACTCTTTCATTAATATTAATAATAATAATAATGTAACATTTCAACATTTATTCATTTATTGCTACATGTTAATGATTGTCTATCTGATGAAAAGATGAAAAAATTATTGTTAAAGAGAAAATTTTATTACAGGATTTCCGAGTTGAGGAAAGGAGGTCTGTAACTGTTGGCACTCCGCAATGTGAATTTTTACAAAATTGATGTGGCATTTAATTTTCCACAATTTGTCCATAAATAATCGTTTTTTGTCAATTTTGCAAAAATGAAAAATAAACAAAAGTTGGACAAATTTTATCTTTTGATGAAAAAATGGACACATGATAAACAATTCGTATATAATTTAAAAGAACGCACTTAGGAGTCCTCGTGATGAATTTTTTGTTTATTTTTAATTTTTACCGCAAGATGAACAAAAACGATTATTTATGGACTGGATGATCAAATGCCATATCAATTTGCATTTCGGGATGCAAACTTTACAGATCTGATAAAAGGATCATTGAATTTAGATATCTACGAATACAATTGTGAGATTCAATATTCTATAGATTTATACCTTACTTTGAAATTGATCATATTAACATAATGATAATTTGATTGATTTCTTATTAAAGTAAAGGAAGTGTAGATAAAATGACGGATGAATTGCTATACGATCATGCGGAATACTGTTAGTCGTCGCTATCGGTGCGTCACGTCGGCGTATAACTTTTGTGAAACTTGGCGAATCTTCACTGTTTGCCCTGCAAACTCGATATAGCTTGTATCGTCTCACGGCGCTACGGCCAATAAGTATTCGCAAACGATAAATCCTTCTCCTCGCTTTCGTTTCCGCTGCTTCCTGACAAACTTTGCTCCGCCACCAGAGAGACGCAGCGGGCAATTCTCGAAACTTTTCTACGTCTCCGTAAGTCCCGAGAATACCGAAGTGAGCTTTATCGTACGAATCAAAGTGTGTACTTTTGTATCACAGGATGCATCAATCAATATATCAAGCATCTCTCTTGATATAACGCGTTAGACTGATAATCGAAAACTCCATTTCGCGATGTTCGCGTTATATAATTTAGATTTACCAACGTGGTAATTATCGTAAAGATCGACAGAACCAACGAGCGCGAGACTACTTAATTAACTCGCCACCGCGCCGCCAAAAATCCGTGGTACGAGACAATAACGCTTCTGACGGCCACATTAAAACTACATGCGCGCGCTTTTATGCCTCAGTTATCGAGTGCATAGAGCATATCCAGCCTCGACGCCGGCGTTCGTTTATTTAACGCAATATTTCGCCGAGCACGCTGCTGCCTCGCGTCGATGAACCGTGACGGTAGATAACGGCGTCAGAGAGACGTATACGGCAGATAGAAACGAAGGGAAAGAGAGAAAGAGAGGAAAAAAAAAGAGCGAGAAGAAGAACGAAGCGCGAAGAGATGAGAAACTCGGAGAGATCGTAGCGACGTTCGCGTAAGACCCGACCTAAGCAGCTTATCTGTTGATGATGCGCTGTATTTTCCGCTGATACTCCCGCGGCTCTCCGCCTAACACGGAGTGTTCCCGTTTGATAGCGTTGTCGTTTTCTCCCGCATAACCCAACCTTATCCCCACCTGGCCTGGTATGGTCCAGGCAGCAATGTTCTTAGCCCTCGGCTCTTTCGGCCTTCGTCCGTTATAACCCTCGTCTAACTCCGCGTTCGCGTCTTCCGTTTTCGAGAAATCCGCCACCGGCATTGCCGACGTGTACACCGCGCATCCCTCTCCTCGAACAACTCCCTGCAACAACGCACCTCATCGTCAACGACGACAACGACGTCATCCTCCCGATTCCAACCTCCCTCGGCGTCTCCGCCCGACGCGTGTCTGACAATTTACGAGACGTTCATTATGAGAGACTACTGCGAAACTATCGCTGTGGTACGCGCGGTAATAATATTTCGGTACAACAGTATGCAATATGCCGATATCAAGATAAGATTTGAATACGTGCATATACGAATATATGTCAATGATTAAATTTTCACGTTCGTAAAATCATAAAAATAAAAATGATTTCAGTATAACACTTCTGTTAACGTGACATTAATAATACACGGTTGGAATTAACAAGTTATACCTACTGCCCATTAAATCGAAAGAGTAATCCCTGGTAATATTTAATGTACTTTTGAGAAAAAGTTAAGTCAGTACTGTACTTGTTTGCTAGCTCGCTCACGTTCTCTCTCTCTCTCTCTCTCTCTCTCTCTCTCTCAAACTACGTTCGATCATTGATTAGTCGAGATATGAACATTGATATATTAATCGAATGCTAGCAGTTTATTTAATACGATTCAATAACATTATAACGGAAATTGATATGTTTTATAGATTCTCGTAATACATTATTATTTGACGAAATCACTAATTATATAAAATTTAATTTGTCCCTTAATATACTACGTATATGAATGAACTGTATCCGATCAAATATACATGAAGCTTACGATCTATCCTAAGCTTTATTTAATGAAACCTAAGCTTCGATATTAGCGAAAATTAATCAGCAGAGTAACGGTAGATCCTCGAGTAATTTCGTTACCTAATTTAAATTGACCGGAGGACAGCTATTTATCCACCCTTACCGCTAATTATCTATTCATCTCACGTGTTTGTGGTCGTCAATCAGCTGTTCTATTTCACGTATCCTACGATAATTATAAATAAATATCGATTTCGCTTCTATCGACGGGACCTGTCGAGCTTTGAATCCTCCAGTCCCCTTGTACATACATCATAATCTCGATAATCATTAATCTCGCATTTGTAAATTGACAGATATTACATCGGTAAACTTGTTTAAAAGAAAATGATCCATATTCTCGTTTCATTTAACATTAAACATGTAATATATACGTGCTAATGTATCTTATAATTTATCGCAAATATGTGTAATAATCGGTCTAACGGTCTAAGGTTAATCAATTAACGTGCAAATAATAATATGTTTCCTTGTATACAATTCAAATAAAGCCATTACCTTGTTTACAAAATACTGCTTTACACGATGGCGAAATCGTTCTCAGAATAGCAGCGAGTAATCAGATTTCACTAAAGAGAATAATTTCTCTTGTTTGAGATCGTTCTTGTTTTCGATAAATAATTACGGTCGCTCGCGTAATTTTCATTGGTGCGCGCACTGCCGAGTTTGGAATTATGCGACAAATTCTCGTGGCGTAATGAACCCGTTTCGCATATGCCAAACCGTCGTTATACAAGATTATGGTACCGAAACGCGTGAGGTGCCTTAACCCGTAAGCTTCTCAAGTGCTATACCGTGTTTCGAATGTCGGGGACCCTATATTAAATATCTACATCAGCAATTCGACCTCGTTTATATATCTCTCGAAACGAAGAACGCTCTACGTAACAAAAGCCCCGCGTGCGCATTTGATTCTGATGGATAGCACAAACAAAAAATGAAAATGTATCGACATAAAAATATTGGTATGGCAATTTATTAATGGTCGGTAATACAATTTCGCTTGATGCTCAATGGGTACTTTCCGCAATATTTGCATCGATATCCGCGAAGATGAAAGAAAATTATGACGTTTGAATGTAACGAAGTAACAATTGAATAATACGATGATGGCATGAAGAGATTGCGCCCGTTCGTAGTTATGGTTAATGCATTTTGCTTGGAGTACACAAGCGGATTTTCAACTTCTACCCAGTAGCTGGTATCGGACTAACAATGCGCACATACTCAAGCCCGGCGCTTCGAATAGACACAGCTGTGGCATAGAATGAAATTATGACATGGTCGCAGTATTGTCCGCGTAAATGCAGAAAAATGTTTACGTACTAACAGCAGATATGGAAGTCTGTAAAAAATGTCTTACAACCGCTGCATAATAATAGTTATCTTCTGTACATATCGCTGTTATTTCGTAAAAAAGGTTATATACGGCGATTGCATCCTTCTCCCTAATTTCCGGACTTTTATAAAGAGAGATGGTTATGCAAAAACATAAAACTGTTCTTTTTACTTTCCTTTGCAAAATATTATGCTTCACGTAGATTATCCAATTATAATAACGATGCAATTTTTGTAAATTAATATTACGTATATTGCAGTGTCGCGTATAAAAATATCAGAGACAAAATTGTCGCGCGTGTTGTATCTATGTACAAAAATATCGTGCACGCGAAACGGAATTATTTAAACAATGACTCAATTATTAAGTGTACAGCTTAATAAACGAGTTGTTACGTACTTCGCCAATTGCAGCACTAACGAAACAGTTGACCGACACGATCTAGGATAGAGCGGCTCTGCAACGCGGGAGCTGTGGCGAAAAATCCGAATAATTGACATCGCAGTGGTTAACGGTGCATGATATGAGGTGTGCGTGCGAGGTGGAAAAAACTCGTATAAAATAAAAAATGTATCGCATAACCGGCGGAGTGCGCGCGCATGCGAGATAGAACGTGCGTGGTCGCGGGAGAGGAACGTCAAAAGCAGCCGTCGAAATTGTCCAGAATAAAAGTGGGTTTCGAGCACGTGCGGGGGTGCAGGAAACCGGGGAGAAAAAAACGCGGAGAAAACTGGTACGCGTTATCGTATCGGGCCGATCGATACACCCGTCCGTCCGTCGGTCCGTCCGTCGCGTGTAAAAGAGCGAAAATGCACCGCGACCTGTCCAGAATCGAAACGCACGGCTGCACCACACTGGTACAGACCGGTCTGTTGTAGGCAGATTTTTGTCATTCGTTTGTACATAGAGTTGGACCTTTAACGCAGATACCAATTTGCGCAATTTTTTTTCATGCGCTTCCAATTTTTCATTTGCGTATGAGGTAAATTTGTCGCTTGATCACATTAAGAAAAATATTTTTTTCCCGCGGGAATCATCACTATAAAACGAGTACAACAATAATTTAATGTATTTTTTTTATTATTTCTTGAATTTTTTTATATTAAAATTCAAATAGTTCGTCTTTTATACATAATAATAAAAATTTTGTATAATTTTTCTATAGGAAATAATTTTTTTATCTCTATTATGAAATTTATTCTTAATAAATATCTATCTATTTCAAAGAGCTTTTTATTTAAAAACGTATAAACGATTTCTATAGCACGTATTCAATGATTACATCCACATTGTTTCATCTTACTTCCGATTGTAAGAGCATAGTGGGAATAGTCAATTATGTCCGTCTGTATTTATCAACAAACATGATTAGACGGTAAACAGTATACGATTGCTATTATCACGCATATAGATCGATCCATTCACGCGTCTCTCGTCTCCAGACATTGGACGTGAATAAACATATTTA